>RPOG01001816.1:0-124034 GCA_008086565.1 Thalassoma bifasciatum
TCTATCTATCCCATTTTCTGCAGCCACATCTCAGCGCTCCACTGACACTGTCCCAGCAATGAAATGCAGTGTCTCAATTCTCCTGCTCTCTGTCTCCATCCCCGAGGTCTCAGTGTGGGAGTCAGTCTGCTAGTGTTCTTCATTTGATCTAATCACTGGCTGCTCTTCTTAATCTGACTCATCATAAAAATGGACGCTTCTTGTCATTTTTGTGTCCTGATTTATCATCTGTTGTTCATGTGCTTTTATAGGAGGAAAGACAGGGCTCATGTCTCTGACAGGTTTCTCAGTGTGGTTGGTCGGGACTAAATGGTGGATCATAATTTCTGACAGCCTGACAGGCTGCGATTTGTCTTTAACAGGAAACTTTTGTATCAGAAATAGGTGTAATTCATCATTCGGCTCCAATCTCTCTGTGAAACGACCTCATGACGGCTTCTCCTACACTTCTCATAACAAAAAGACCCATCATCTGAATGACTTCTCATCATTCAGGTGATGGGTGACTATTAACTTCAGATGCCAGGATTTCCATTCACCAGTCAGAATATATAAAAATGAAATGACATCAATGCCTTTGACTTTCATTCAGATGTCGAATTTGTTCATTTTCTGCTTATCCTGTTCAGGGTCACAGGTGGCCAAAGCCTATCACAGCTATCCTCGGGTGAGAGTTGGGTTACACCTTGGACTGATCACCAGTCAATCAAAGGATTAATACATAGAGACAGACAATCGTTCACTCTCGCACACATTCACACTTGCGGGCGATTTTCAATCACAACTTAACCTGGTGAGTATGTTTTTGGACTATAGGAGGAAGCCCCAGTACCTGGAGAGAACATGCAAACTCCCCACAGAAAAACCCACCTTGTCTGAACAGCTCCAACTGAGAAATAACTGATTTAAAGAAAAAAATCTACCATTCCAGCAGTTTTGGATGTTGATAAAAGCAAAAATTTACATGAAACAAAAGATCAAATTTGCTTTTTTGAATATTTTGCTGGCTCAGGTTTGTGAAAGTCAAGTGATAGGTAAAATAAAACCTACAAAATTATAAATTGATGAAACATCACAGACCATTTGACAAACTCAGGAAAAGATTACATGAGTCAATGCCCAAAATCTGTATTCAAGTAACTTGTTGTGGAGGAGAAACTGCCTCTCCCAGATGTCCAAGCCCCAAATCCTATCCTATGAGCCCAGACAACCTGTGGAGAAAATTAATTTTGACCTCTTGAATCTGTGCTCTCATCCTTGTGGTTATAACCCACAGCTCATGACCATATATGAGGGTTGGAACATAGACTGACCAGTAAAATGGCTCTTGTAGCTCAACTCTCTCTTCACCACAACAGGCTGGTATAGTGTCTGCATCACTGCTGACACTGCACTGATCCTTTTGTCGACCTCTTGTTCCTTCTCCTTTAACTCGTACGCAAGACTACGAGATAATTTAACTCCTCTACTTGGGGCAAATTCTCTGTCTCAACCCTTTTCCAGGGGTTTAGACTTACAGGTGCTGATCTTCATTATGGCTGCTTTGCAATGGGCTGCATACCGTCCCGGCATGAGCTGGAGGTCAGTGTTCGACGAGGCCAATAGGACCACATCATCCGCAAAAAACAAAGACGGGATCCTCAGAACCCCAAACCTGACTCCTTCCTCCATTTGGCTGCATCTGGAAATCCTGTCCATGAAAGTAATAAACAGGATCAGTGACAAAGAGCAGCCCTGGCAGAGTCCAACACTGACTAGTAATGAGTTCATATATTGTTAGTTCAGCAGTTTTAGCTCCAGGAGTTTTTTCTAGTTTTTTAGCTCTGACTACATTGTCTCGCTTTTGCCTCCTATATACATCAACAAGTCTTGGAAGCCCATGATCTTGCTATTGGTTCACCATCTTTCTTGCCTTGGACTATGTTTTCAAAGTTATTACCTCTGTAGTTTTAGAGAGGCTCTAACCCTCACTCTCCAGTTTTTCCTGCTACCAACACGTCAGCTTTGAGGGTGAAACTTTCACTTGCTGCCTTACATATTCCACCCACTGACAGGTGGCATGGTTGGGGGTTAATCATTGTTATTTAAATTACCTGTCAGTGGTTGTATTGTCACATTTGATTTGTATGTTTCTCCATTAACTGTAAACACTGCTTTTCATTCCATCACTACATCCTCTACTTCTTGCTTTCTTTCTCCGCTCCTTTCCATAGCGTGTAGAGGTGGCTCTGTTTGCTTCCGTGCTCCCAGGGATAACCATCTGTGCCTGCAGAAAGACAGGCCTTGCAATTTAGCATCACAGCGATCCACCTCCCGGGAAGCTCGGCGGTGTCAAGGTTTTCGATGCATTCAACAGAGTGTCCTGTTGATGGCATTTGCCAAAGATGAAGCTGGTAATTATTTCACAGACAGTGGGATGTATTGAGCTTATTTAGCACAGCATATGGAAAAGACGATCACACTGTTGTTCTCTTTTTGCAGCCTGTCAACATTTCACAGCAGTTTGTGACTCTCAAAGTTGCTCTTTGTCATCTCCTCCCCCTCTGAAACACATTACCACGCCCTCGTCAATATGTTCATTTAGTCAGAGAGGTACATCTGAAGTGCTGAAATCTATTCGAGCAGTTTTAACTTGAAGTTAATTTTCACTTTGGCTGGCTGTGAGTTCAGTGTGGTAGATGTCTGAGAAAACAGTGATTTATGCTCCAAAGTAGTGTCTTCCTGGAACTTTTTATGGAGCAGTGTTGTCTCAGGAACACCAAAGCGTTTCCTGTTTTTTAAACTCACATTATGTGTTAGTGACAAAGCATAAGTGACGCCATTAAAAAACAAACAAACAACACGCTGCACACTGGTGAGAGGACGGTGGGTGGTACATATAGATTACTCAATGTATGTCACGTAAAGAAAATGTACGGAGAGTGAATCGTTAAAGGGTAATAGAGCTGTGACAGAGGGAGTCTCATCTCACGCTAAAGGAGATAAAATACGCCTAATAATATGTTCACCTGCAATATAACACAGCACTTTGATGTTAAAGTGGACCATGATTCATCCTGTTAGTTTGGCAGATAAAAAAAAGTTCACTGAACGCTCCAGTTGGAAGTGATTGTTGGGTTCCCCATAAATCAGAGGCCAGGACTGATGATTTAGGTTCTTATTCATTGGGTTTTCAACTCTACATATTGTTAACACCATGTGTTTTTTCATTGGTTTGTTTTGTTGTTGTTTTAGCCGTTCCTCTGTTATTCTTTTCTTCTTTGACTTCTATTGGTTTCTTCTCTTTTATTTTTTTCTCTCCCTATTTTTCTTAAGTAAACTGACATTGAGGTCATGTAACACTGTCTTTCAGATAGAAGCAAGTACACTATGACCTCCAAGGCCTCATTAGAGCTGTGTCTATGGAATATCTGTTCTTCAAAGTGGTTGTTAAAGCATCAGCAAACCTCATAATGCAGGACTGGCCAATCAAAGGCTCTTATCCAACACAGCTTTATTGTAAAAGAAGGGTTATCATGTATATAAAGTCACAATCTCTGATGTCCATTTATGCATGGTATTTTTTCAACCTGCTACCTACTTATTTCTCTTTAAACTGGTCAAAACACTCTGTTCTAAAAATTGTGGAAGATTTTCTGCTTAAATGACAGGGTAGTTTTAAAAGGATCTCCTTGTAAGGGAGTCCTGCCCATGTCACTGCCCCTGACTGGCCTCCGGAGGGCTGGCCAATCAGAGGGAGGGGGTTTGTGGAGCAGGGAGCCTTAAAGAGACAGCAGCTAAAAATTAGCGTTTAACACCGAGACTGAAATAAGGGTGTCCTCTTGAAAATGATTTTCTTGAGCTAAAAATCATGCAAAACTACTACAGAAAGACAGTTTAAAGATTTTTTAAAAAGTAACAGTTCCCTTCTTTAAGCCACTAAATCATCTATGAACCTAATTTTTGAATGACAGTTTTTGTTTAGTTAATTTCACCAGAACTTCGCTGCAAAAGCTACTTGAGAGAAATTCAGCCCTATTTCAAAGCGGCATTGTTTTCTGGCTGAATGCCAAGACCCGACTGATGAAGGCATGTCGAGCGTTTGGTGGAAATAGAAGGTGGCAGCATTTTGTTAGCGTTTCCCATGGATCACATCACAGTTGCTCCGTTGGCTGGCTCGTGGTGTCAGCTGAATTGCTCTGCTGTCATACTTCCTATGGGTCCGTAAACAGTCTCACTGACATGCCGTCAGCTCTCAGATGTCAGCCTGTCACCATCGTTCGTCCACTCCTCGGCTCCATTTGTCTGCCACTTCACTTCCAGAGAGTTTCAAACACCAGGGAGGGATTCAGGGTCTGTACCAACAATGCTGTAGCTGTGATTTAATTAGGAGGATTTGATGGGAATGGGCTTTGCTGCAAAACAAACACCCACACACACTATGTGTGAAAAAGAGGCCACCAATTATGTTTTCCATGTAAACAAAGTGATGTGAGAGCAACAGGTTTGCATTTTTAACTAAAGATGCAGTTGTTCATTTTGGAGAATGTGCTTTTGCTCATCTTTATTTCATAGGGTTCACAGAAAACAGAGTCTACATGAAGAATCATTCCTTTAGAAATATACGCAGTAATATTTAGAACATGTCAGTCAGCTGTAGAGTATGTACTGCAACATAGATGAAGTGTTTTCACCATCACTTGACACCTCACATGCAATCCAAAGTTATGACTTCAACAACAAAAGTAATTTTGACACAACAACATTGACTTCATGTTCTTAAATTGTCAAAAAACGTGTCATCATAGATATAATGGATCATAAATTATTGGAAATGTTGGTAAAATTCTTCGGCGGCAGAATAATCACAGAGAGCAGAGGAGTCTTTTCAATGAGTTTTACTTGCAAGGAGTGAGCAGTTTATAACAAAGGCAACTTTCTCTCACTGAAAATCAGAGTCTTCAGAGTACATTTTTACAACATGGTGCCCACCCCATGCTCATGTTTCATTAAGATGTGAAGGTGCATCCCACAAAGCAACAATTGTTTTCAAGTGTATGTGACAACACTCATGGAAGGAGTCACCAGCTCCTTGTAAATCTGCATAATTGTTCATCCCGTAACATGGTGAGGTTCATGATTTTGTGACCATGTGAGCATAATACGTTTCTGAGAGTACAATGACAACATGTTGGTACAAATTTTCCAACAGTAACTTATTGAAATCATTAATTCAAAAGGGCACCAAAAAAACTGCATAGTTTGATTAAACAGAATCTACACGACTGAGCTCACATCTATCCTCAGCTGTTTCATAAATCTGGAAAAAACAAGTCATTGCAGCAGGTTTGATTTACTCCACTCCCATCCTTCAAAGAGAGCAACAGCTCTCGATCGATTACGTGAGCACTACCTCTCCTTTGATCTTGACTTGTCCGAGTCCTGATATGAGGAAGGTCTACACACAGGTTACTGTGAAATGTGGGACTCCTGTAGTCAATGTATGAATTTTGAACAGAGTTCAGACATCACTCAGAACCATTTTCATTTATTAACCACAAACTTTCACCACACATTTTACACTTTATGGAGAAAAAAAAATCATCTCTTGTGCTGTGAAAAACTGATTTGTGAGAAACAAACAAAAAAACCCAACTATCTGACTTGAAAACATTATGCTGAGGAGAGAAAGAGAGATAAACAGAAAAAGGAGGTGAAGTGAGCAGCTGTGTGCTTCGAGCGGAGGTGTGAGGGGGGCAAGACAATCAGTTTGGAGCAGGCAGTTTGGAGCATGAACAGTGAAAAAAAGAGAATGGTAAAAATATGGAAGTTAATTATAACTATTTAAATATATTCTGCATTACTTACATCAGTTATACTACAGCTCTCACATTAGTGTATGTAGTATTTAGACAATCACAAAGCATGTAATTGATTAGGCCACTTTTTAAGTCACTTGTTAATTTTTTCCTTCCCACAGAACTTTGTGAAGTGCTCTGTAAGTTTGTTTGCAAAGTCTTTGTAGCAGTACCTCATCTTCATAGCTATGGGGTGTTTCCTTTAAGTTTTTTATTTTTATTTTTTTTTAGCTGAAGCTGATGTATGTTGCTGTATTTGGATAAGGGACAAAAGCTATGATAAAGGAGGATAGCTTGGGGTTGTTGGAGTAAAAAGGTGATTTCTAAAATTTCCTACACAAGAACGATCACAAAGTCGGTGACGCTTTGATGCATAGATATATTTTAGGGGAATTGCATGTCAGGCTTTGTGTGTAGACTTCTACACTGGAAAGACACCATGTGGACCTTCAGCATAGATGCAGATTTGGTGTTTAAAATCAAGATTCAGTCTAAATGACAAAAATGTGCAATAAGCATATTACTTTTTTCAGAAACAAAAACTCAATAAGAAGCAGCAAGTTTCAGATTATAATGATGGGAAAAAAATGCATATATTTTCATAAGCATGAGGCATCTTTGACCTGCTATATGTATAAGCTGTTAGCCATCTAGTTTCTGCATGCTGTAGACCTCTCTGATGACCGTCACAAAGAAAAAAAACACCACCGAAACTTGACATATATTTTTATCAAGTGAGAAAAAAATCCTTCAGACTCAAGCCTGCAGAGATGAGCAAAGAGAGGCATGCAGCTGTAATATCTATAAGGGATTCCACCTCAAGTCAAGGATTATGTAAAACAGCAACTCTTCTCCTTCAGGGCAGGTTGTTAAAGACCTTTAAAGGTTCTCATAGATGAGAGTGCTTCTGAGGTTATGATATTCTGCAGCTCGTTTCATGTCCAGGCGGCAAAAGGAGGAAGAGTTTCACCACACTGAGTGAAAACCTGAAGGACAGTTTGACTTCCAGATTTAGCCATACGGTCAAATCTGAAACTTTTCGATATGAGTCTGTGATCGGTTTGTCTGTTTGTGTTTTTCTATTGGACTTGTTGATTTATAATCTTAATCATTTGTTGTCCTGTGTGCAGTCCATACCAAGCAAGTCACTCTTCAAGAGGAGACAACAAAGAGTCTAATCTTTGCTGACTCATTAAAAAGGGCCTATTGAACAGTTCTGGGCTTTATTCTGTCCCTCTGTTACTTCTGTTGTCTCTGTTTTTAATGACTTATAGCTCAACAAATTCCTTATTTTTCTCTCACTTGTGTTTTAAAAAAGACTTATGCCCACTTGTGTGTGGATGACTTCATTTTGGCTACTGTCTCTTCGAGGCTCCCCACTCGAAAACACCCCTTCCTCCTGGTTGGACAGTCCTCTGGTGGCCTGTCAGGGGCAGAGCTTTGGGCAGACCTTGGTGATTGAGGCCCGCCCCCTTTTAACATACCATGAACCATTTAGGAGGTCATGTTGTGATGACAGCATCATTTCAGGAAATCTAATGAATGCTATTTCTGAAAATGGACTGTTTTCCTCAATGAGAGATTCAGACAGATTTGGGAATTTCTACAACATATGAGAGTGTATTGGGTTAAAAATCTGCCTACATTTAATATGAACACCCAACATTGTTACTTAATATCCCTGTTCAATACAATACCCACTGTGTAATAATAATTGGGGCAGCTGTAGTTTCAGTTATAGACTACTTTAGGCCAACCAGAGTTGTTGCTTTACTCCCAACATCTGTGGCATATGACTGGGATTAGAAAACCCAAACCTAAAGGACGGTTTGCATGTTTCTTCTGGCATTAGTGTTTGGATGTGGTGTACCTGGGTGAATGTTACATGACATGTTTACGTTTATAGTGCATTACGTTGTGACTATTTGTGATCAACAATAGGCATCCAATTCTACCATCAACTAGGGTCAAAGTCAAAAACTTAGTACTCACTCATACTTATTTATTTAAAAAAACAGATAGGGATATGTGAATTAAAAAAAACCCTCATTGTTTCAAAAATGAAACACCTAAAAGTAGGGAATTAAACCAATGTTGATACAAGCTGTTGTGTTTCTTTGAGGCCTCCCAATGTTAACAGTGAGTTGTGTGATATTATCCCATGTAGCCCCTGTACAGTTCTGCAGAAGCCCAGAACCATCAGGAAGTCTGTAGGTTGCTTTTGTGTTCTTTTTTTTTTTTTGTGTGTGTGTCTCTCACAGCAGCTGCAGGTGCACGCACAGGTGCAACACTCCCTCCCTCCATTAGCCCTATTTGTCATGATAGCGTTAACTTTCCCATCCTTGTATCTGGAGCATTGTGAACTTAAAAAGCACCCATGTATGTCTGTGTCCGTCGGGGACTGTCACAGTTGTGTGGGAGCATGGACGAGGACATTATAGAAGCCCCAAGTTAGGCCGCTTTTAATTTCTTTGGGGAATCCGGATGGAGCCGTGCTCAATCGGGGGGGATATTTTAAACATGCCTTCTCCCCCATTTTCCAACATGTCTCTGTAGTGCAAATGACTTTGGTGATGTGGTGAGGGGAGCTGGGAGAGAAGGAGCTGAAAATGGCTTCCGTTGTGGTCCCTGCTGGGAGAGGGAGAAGAATAGTAAACAGTAGGATGGTGAGAGGATGGTTATAGGGGACAGTTTGAATGTCTCCAGTTGATCAGCGTCCTCTGAGTTATCTCCACCAACAATGCTCCCGTGGCTCAATTAAGAAAATTCAATGGAAATAGGTTACTCTACATAACAAACACCCCCACATGGAAGCTTATGGAGACCACACACACTGCCTGGTCTCTGAAGGTCAGGTTGTGTAATACATTTGCGTAATTTATAGAACATAACAATATGCATCATTTAGATCTGTGAAGGTTTCGATAAAGGCACAGGGTCTTTAAGGCATATTTTTCTCGTTCTTTATGTACATTATGTGATCATGGCCATTAACTGTTCCCTCTGAGTCTGAAACATGCGCTGATTCTATTGTTAACTCACAAACTGAAGTACTGATGAGTGACGATGTAAAGAGCAGCATAAGTAGGAACTGCTCTAACGCTCTTTGTTGTAGATTGTCCAAGATTGCAAGGTCTCATTCAAGGCCATAAGCTATTATTTTAATCATACTATTCATTTTCAAACAAACCCTCCTGTTCTCTTACAAGTTCTTTGTATTCAGGTTTCCAATTACTTTGAACAAGCCCAGAGTTATAATGGTTTATGATAGGTTTGAAAGTGAACTATCGTAATTCAACAACAGATCTTACGATCAATGTGTTGGACAGATGCATACTTGGCCATTGGTTTGTTCCAGTTTTAACCTTCTAGAAAAAGTCTCTTTCTGGGGATGGTAGTTTTGTTTTTAAGAAGATTTGTAATGCTCACTACAAAAGCACAATGAGAAGATGAAACTTGCGGTAAAAGAAGAAGGAATAAAGTACACTGCTCTTCTCTGAAATCTGCCGTTTTGTATGATCTACAACAAAGAGCACTGGAGCAGTGCTTACTTATTATGCCCTTTACATCATCACTCATAAGACCACTGCTTGTGAGTTAACAATAGAGTCAGAGCAGGAAGAAGACACAAAGGGAAAAGTCGATAGCCATGATAATGTAATAAATATAAGACAAAAATACCTATAAAATGCCTCCATCTAAACCTTGACTGTTCTATTGTAGCCAAGATGTTATATTCTATAAATTACCCAAACGCATTACACATCCTGACCTTCAGAGACAGAGGAGTATGTGCAGTCTCCATAAGCTTCCATGTGGGGGTGTTACCTGTGTAGGGCAGCCTACTTCCATTGAATTTTCCTAATTGAGCCACGGGAGCATTGTTGGTGGATATAACGCAGAGGACACTGATCATCTGGAGACATTCAAACTGTCCCTTATAACCATCCTCCCACCATTTTACTGTTTACTATTCTTCTCCCGCTCCCAGCAGGGACCTCAATGAAAACCATTCAACAGTCTAACCTTTACAGAACTACATGGTTCCTGTGGCCCATTGTTTTCTGCGTCCACCAAGACCAGAAGTCCTGGCAGTATGACACACATCAGGCCATGGTTATGTAGAAGAAAAAAGAAAAAAAAACCAGTAAGTTGAACTTCAAAACTAGACCAGCAGGGGGCAGTAAGGTAACAATGTAGGGCATAGAGCAAAAATGACACCACAGAATAAGAAGATAGGCCTGCAACATTATGTGCAGCACCATAGTTAGCCTGATAGCATGGGGAGTATTCAGTCCGTGCTAGCCTTTGCTGTGTTTTATGGATTTGATAAATTGGTATTTGATATTAGAGCCAAAACCATGTCACAGACCCTGGTGCTTTAACCAGCAAAGTACAAGTTAATTTGTTATGTCAGGATACAAAAGGCACAGATCAACTGGGGTTTTGGCTAAAAGAGTGACCCCATTCATTGACTTTCAGTGTGATGCATCCTTGTCAACTGGTGTTACATTACCTGTAAATTCTTATCTTATGATAAAGTTTTACATAAAATTAAACAAAGAATGGTGCATTCCTGAGGACTTCTTCTTTGTTATAACAGCTATTGCAAACTGGATATCCACTGTTCAGCTTGAGGTCTCCAGTTTACAGGGTCACTCTTTAAACCATAACACCGGGAGCTGACAAAGATAAATTCACACTATTGGGCTCAAAGAAGACCATTGTTTAAGAGTTATTAAACCAAGTCAATCCCAACTGGGTGTCATCTTATTGTTGACAGAAGGTGAAACTGTCGTTAACAAATGTACTACATGGGGCACGGATGGCCTAGTGGATATGGCTGCGCACCATGAGGCTTGCCCTCGAGCAGGCGGCCCGGGTTCGAATCCGACCTGTGGCCAATTTTCCTGCATCCTCCACTCTCTCTCCCCTTTCCGACACTATCCACTGTCCTCCTCTATCAATAAAGGCACAAAGGCCAAAAAAATAACTTAAAAAAAAAAAAGAAGAAAAAAATGTTCTGAATCCCCCACCCCCCACCCCACCCCCCAACTCCTAAATACCTTGCAAAGCGATTGTCAGGGAGCTTAATGTAGATCCTTGTCCCTTCACTTGAAATATGTACATTGACCCCCAACAAACTCAGAGTTCCTGGGGGAAAGTTCCTGCAGTTGAAAAGCAACTTTTTTTGTCATCTGTAAGCTTTTGCCCACTTCCCTTGGACTTATTCAAAACAATTGAGTTCCATGTTAGTTTGTTAGTTTTTGGTTGCGTTATATGCCGAGGTACTGCAAACAAGAAGAACTTTTTGTTGTTGTTGTGTATGTATACAGACAAAGCTTGCATTCATATGTGGTGATGTAAAAACATGATGACTCTGGGTTGGGCAGGGTAAAAAAAAAACCTTGGTCTGCAGTGAGACCTGAGCCCTGATTTCAGATTAGCAGTCCACACACCTGCCTGAAGTGAGAACAGCCTTCTCTAATGGTCTGACTTCTGACACCCAGTTTGCACTGCGCAGCATTTCTCCCGCTCTGTAATTTAGCCACAAGTCCAGCAGTCAGAGTCATTAGCATACTATTCTGACAAGGAGGATGTTTCCACTCAGTGAGAGCAGATCCAGAGCAGAAGACTGACCAAAAGTGAAAAAAGGGAACATAAAAGAGCATGCCTGATTTATTCTGCTGATTTATTCTGTGCAGTCATGTGAAAATAGCAGCTGCTCAATGACAGGCTATTGAGGTTTGAGAGGACTGGGTTTTCTTGTAAAAATAATAAAATGGATGATTAAAGATGATTACCACCACAGTTGAAAGGAGTAGTAGATTGTGTTTATCTCTAGAGAGCAGTTATCTGGAAAGAGCAGAAACAAGCTGTTGTGTTTTACTTTTAGAAAAAATTGTAGCACAGAAAGACAAGTTTACTCTTTTAGACAACAGCCCTCTGTTGTCTGTGTATAGTTGAATCTGCTTCTTTCACACATGAACTCCTGACATATTTTTAATCTAAGGACATACAGGACCTGAAAATTTACAGAACTGCCCTTTAGATAAACTCATTAGAGGGAAAATATCTGTGCTGGACGCATCTTCACGTCTCAGTTTGAATGCTGTGTGGTTTTCAGATTGGAGTCAAATTTGCAGAAAGCACAGGACTCTTTTGTAATTGTGTCTGTTTCTTTGTTGATATCACTATAAAATGCACAAAGATGCATCAATTGCAAACCCAACGATTGTAAAAAAAAAAAAAACTAAAATAAAGATTAATTACTTTCAGCACCACCCTACTCACTTTCAAACATGATCAGCTTGTGTACATTCAACATGTTGAGGTTTAGGTTTGCTTTTTGAATTCTATATATACACATGTACTGATTTAATACTTCTGAAAACAAAAGGACAAAAAACATTTTTGATCACACACACGCACACACACACAAAGAAAAATCTGGACAAAGCAGCAAAATCACTCTACCATGACAAGTGTTGCAGTTTATTGTTTCCTGCATTCCCACATTTAAAGTGGGTTTATTGTGTATTTTCAGGTTTTATTCTCTCTCTCTGTTACCCCTGTAATCCCTTCTTGAATCATTTATAGCTCAACAAAATTCCAATTTTTCCTCTCACTAGTGTTTTAGAAAACCCTTATTTCAGTCTCTGTCTGAATTACTTTGTTCCTGCTGTCTCTTTAAGGCTTTCCACTCAACAAACCCCCTTCCCTCTGACTGGCCAGCCCTCTAGAGGCCAGCTGGGCTCAAAGCTGTGGGCAGACCTTGGTGTTTGAGGCCTGTTAATATATGTTCTTATGTGATGACATCATCAATTCAGCAAATCCTTTGTGGTTCTTGAGTTATCGTAAGGACGGATCATTTTTAACGATAGATTCAGGGGTTTCTAGACTCATGAGCATCAAGCATTGTTACTATGTATCTATGTTTAAGAGGAACATATGCCAAAAAGACAATGTGGGAAAATTGCATCACAGCTACTGCAGTACCAAAGCAAATGTTCGAATCAGTTTGCAGATGTTCAGTTTGAAATCCAGTCAAAAGTATCTACATGCATGCAGAATCTTGATGTTATTTATGAGCAAATTACCTGTAAAATCATAATGCCAAACTCTTAGCACAAAGGGCCCCATCAAACTGGAAACAAAGCCCCAGGATCAAAACCACAGAGTAGGAAGTAGACTGACGTGGGATGGGCCACATAATCTCAGAAGCAGGACACTCACAGCATGATAATATAAAGATTTCCATTTCTTAACTTTCTACTCCTTATAATTTAATTGTGGGACTTTTATTTTAGCTTCTGTTAACTAAATGGAAGTTATCCATTTGTATTACTTTTCCATGTCATGCTGAATGTCCAGCATCAACCCTGTACTTGCACTTTTACCAAAGAATATAAATGTGTGAACTCTCTCCACCTCTGGCTGATGATGACAATCTTTTGCTGCTCTGCTCCTCCTAAAGCCTTTTCATAGACTGACCCTTGAAAAATTTGAACTTTTTGAAGTTACATACTCTATTTAACTTTGTAGTTGCCAAGTTTGAAGAACAGATTTGTCCCTTTAAAGCATTTTTTTTACACATCTTATTGGGAAGTTTCTCCTTCTAGGCCTCAAAAGCTCAGTTTAAAGTACTTACTACATAATAAATGTACTCCACGGACCACCTGAGCCTCCTCCTGCTTATATCGACGTCTTAATTGTGAGCTGATTCTGCTTGGAACAAATAGATGTCTGTTTGTTCACCTGCTCAGCACATTTCAAAGAGTTGCGTTTCATTTCACTGTAATGTGGTGAGGGCTTTAAGAGGAGTAAACAAGTGCTAGGACTCCCCTTTCTCACCTGTTGGAGTGTTTATCTCGTTGGTGTGTACATGCAGACAAAAACACCTCACACTTGTAGCACGGAGCTTGTTTCGTTAGCCCTCACACAAACACACACACACAGAATCAATGTCTTTGGTTTTTATCAAATGTTCCAGACTTCTCTAAATGCTTTATTTATGACAAGAGCAGAAAAGATGAAATGGGGAAACAACTCAGAAAAAAAAAAGAAGTGGTGTAGGGGGCGGGGGTATGGGGCAGCCCTTCAGTGGCAGTGTGCACACCCACACAAAAAAAATCAATGTCTCTTAATAAGTAAACAACTCCCTCTAAATGCACCCATTGATGTTGTGACAGATCTTATTTGAGACGGCTCTGTGTGTGTGTCCGTTGAGAGGTGAAAGCTGTGTCGCTGCAGCCTCGGCTCTGCAGAAAGACCTGAGTGACACATTTAGACTGTGATATGCAAATACAACAAGCTGGTGGTGTTCAGAGTACAAGCTTTAACAAAAGCTGCAGGAGGAGAGCATAAAAAGAACAATATCATGTATTTATAACCATGAGATAAAACCCAGCGTAAAAGGTTCTTTTGAAACTTTTTTTATTTTATTTTAATCTTATTTGAAGTGTACCTAGTAAAAAAAAGTGTGCTTTTTATTTCGAGTGGCAGCCTGTGTTTCAAAATCGATTTCTGAAACAAAACCTTTCTTTTCCTTTTCATCTCAAAAACTGTCTCTGATGAATAAAATCAAAATAATTCCAGAAGTTTGATTACCCTTAACAAAATAATTAAATCTAATTTTGGTTGAAAAATCAAGCTTTAATCTTGAGTATTCTCTCTGAAATGAATCTGTAACTGTATTTCGTGGTCAACAAGAATAAAGGGAGACATCTCTGACAAATAAGCCTGCTTATTACACCCCCTCAAAGAGAAAGGTGAATGTCAAGGGAAGAGAATGGAGCGGCATTTAATAAGTGGAACATTGTGTTACCACCCACACAGAGACCCCCATTACCTACTCGGAGGTTGAATCGGCACGCTGTAATTACTCACAATTAGTAACTTAAAGAGGCTTGGAGGGTTTGAATTTGTGCCTTAATTCCATCAATTTTCCAGCAGACAACAAAAGTACCTCAAGTCAATGAAGTCAGAACAGGCTGTAATTAGACAGCGGTCTATTAGACGGAGCTTTTTATGTAAAGTGAAAATGTTCTTTATCTTCTCAGGTGAGATGAGAAATAAAGAAACCATCTATGTTGTTAATGTGTCACCCAAACTGAGCCTGAATTACATCATTTAAGAACAGAGTTGCAAACACTGCACACGAACACTCAGTTGCCTGCAGCGACTTTTGAGGTGTCCACAAGGTATGTCCTAAAAATAACACCAGTCACAATGAAGCTCCTTCCAAAATACTGTAGTAGCTATTTTGTCATGAATCAAAACACCTTTATTAATTTAGCATTCAAAATAAGAATTGACCTGAAGTTAAGTCACAGCTCCTTCCCCTCGCTGGGACAAAGAATGAACACTCAGTGACAGGCACCATGGCAGATGTTTCTGCAGGAAACATTTTTCAGGAGGATTTTGCTGATTTTTGGAGACAGAATAATGAAGTTTCATCTTGAAGGAGCAAAAAGAGTCTGAAATATGCATTGAAGGGATATATTCAGCAGTTTATTGTTGAGGCAGTTGCAGGGGCGTCACTAGGCTTGAGAGGATACTGGGGCACAGGGGGGGCACAGAGAAAGATTTTTTTTAGCACTAATCTGTAAAAAGCACTTACAAATAGTACCTGAAACTATATAATCATATCAGATTATATTCTTTCTGGATCTTTGTTTAAACACCTAAAATGAACTGGTGCATGTGGCCTACTTGTGCACTTTACTCCAGATCTGTAAACCATTGCTGAAAAGCGATAAGTGAAGCACAATGAATCTTTATAAAATATTAATTGTAACACCCATATTCAAATTGAACTTGTTATTATCCTATTTACAGTTACTTTTTCCTATCAAGACACTGTGTGTAAAGCTAGACCACAGGTCACTGACCCTCACTCAAATCACATATAATCAACATTGCATTCATTGCCAATTAGCTAAAAGATGGCAGCTAATGTCTGCTGCTTCAATTAGCGACCAGTTTGCCACAGCTACATTAAAATGTAAAAAGTAAGGTTGAACCATTTAAGAGGTGAAAACAAACAACAAGGATGGTTAGTTACCCGGCACTAACCTGTAAAACAAGTTGAAGTAAACCATTACACTGCAAAAACGGAAATCTAAGCAAGTCATTATGTCTTATTTGTAGTAAAAATTGTCTTATTGTTCTTAATTTGAGCCACATTCACCAGACCAGGTCATAAAAATGTCTTATTTCAAGTTTTTTTAGACAAAAATGAGGTGTAAATTGCTTGTAACAAGTAAAAAAAAATCTGCCAGCAGGTTTTTACAGTAAACAAACAAAACAACTAAAACATTCATAAAATAAATAGAATAGAAATAAGGGACATAAGCAAGATTGAAAATATATATATATCATCTGATTTAATACAGTGACAAAGTCCAGTGCTTTCCAGTTTCTTGGCTCTAAGAACATTAAATCACAAGTTGGCATAATGAGACAACAATGTCAAAGGAAATTTGCCTCTGGTGAATGACTTATATGAGCCATCAAAAATGTTATCCAACATGCAAAATAGCACCTGTGTCACTTCATCATTCTGACACATCTGAAAAACACAGTGCACACAACAGTTCAGAGTCAACACTTCACCAGTAGACACGGAGAGGTCTATCAGTCTTGATCTTTGCCGACCAGGTATGTAATCGTTGATTTGCTTTGAATCTACAGATGATCTATCGACACAAACCAAAGCCATATTTGTCAGATTTTGTTACTCTCTCAAATTAGCTTAGTGCCATCAGTTGGGGAAAAAAAACTACATTAACTCTTTGCAGTGATTTTTTTAAGGTTTTCAACAGCACCATAGCTCATTCATCACCTGTTGTTTTCTTCAGATCTTGTCCTGCAAACAGCTGACATGTCAAACAACTCGTCTCATAACCAAGAAGCCTTTGACTGCAGCACCATGACAGCTTCTCTCATAATTGCATTCAATCTTACCAAGATAACTGTTTTTGTCCCTCTCCACACCTTCATCCTTTATCTGGGTGTGCAAAAATGGAAACAGCAGCGTGCCTCCACGTCAGCAAGCCACTCAGATTTCTTCACCTACCAGTTGACTGCATTTTTGTCTCTCTTGGTATTAGGTTCAGGTATATATCTTTGCACTGCTGCACATTCCAAAGTCGTACTCCAAGTGACAACCTTTCTCTCGAACACGGATTGGTACGGAGAGAGCTACATTCACGTCCTGACCTGTGTGGAACAATACCTGGCTGTTGTACACCCTATTGTCTACAGGGGGCTAAAAAATGCTAATGGCATAAGGATCAGGTACGCTAGCACTGGGTGTGTTTGGCTGATGTCTTTCATGGGTGCTGCCTTTATTTCTTTCAACACAAACCCTCATGTTACCAGTCTGTCCCTGATCCCTTATGCTGTCTGTTTAGTTGCTGTGTCTTTTTGCTGCCTCTCAGTTCTCTGTGTTCTGATTCGTCCTGGTCCTGGGGAAAGGGGCAGGATTGACCAATCAAAGCAGAGGGTGTTCCAGACCATTGCTGCCATACTGGTGGTGCTGTGGCTGTCACTGGGTGGGACTCTTTTTCCCAGTCTTATTTTAAATCTTGGTGTAAGACCTGAGGTTCGATGTGGGATTATTCATATGTCATTCTGGTTGAACCTGCCCAGTGGTTTGGTGTTACCTCTGCTGTACCTACACAGAGCAGGAAAACTCTCTTTCTGTTGTCATAACAATGGGTAAGGTCATATGTCAGCCAGTGCTTTCATGTATCTCCAACAGCCCTTAGCCGGGACCAAACCCCATCTTGTTGAATCTGTTTGTTTAAAGTTTGTACTCATGTGCTCAAGAAGTGTCCTTTTTCCTTATAATGTAATAAACATGAATGAACCCTTTAACACTGCCTTGGCGTCTTTTTAACACCAACAGCGTGAGAATACCATTACTACTACAATCACCATGCGCGGTCATTTTGACATTGAGATCCAAAACATTCTTACGCATCTTTCTGAGTACTTAACTAAATAATTCACTCGCTTTCATCAGGACAGCATATCTTTTAAATGACACCAGCATTAAGGTAAAACTTGTTTTAATAACATCTATTTCTGATATCTTGTCATTGACGTTCAGTCATTGCAGAGCTTTGATAGATACTTGTGCGGTTAGGTATCAAACAAATACTAAATAAAAGGCTGCAGAAACAGGCTTTGTTCACGTTGTGCACAGCAAAGATTCACAGCTGGTGATAAGAAGGCAAGGCTCTTGCTCCGTCATCTCCTCATTTGTGAACAAGACCCAGAGATACTTAAACTCCTCCACTTGGGGCAAAGACTCTCCCAACCCCAAGTGAACAGTCCACCCTTTTCTGGCTGAGAACCACGACTTAGATGTGCTGCTGTTCTTCATTCCGGCTGCTTCACACTTGGCTGCAAACAGCTCCAAACAGCTGCACCTAGAAATCCTGTCCATGAAAGTAATGAATAGGATCTGTGACAAAGGGCAGCCCTGAAGAAGTCCAACCCAGGCTTGGAACAAGTTTGACTTACAGTTGGCAATACAGACTAAACTCTTCCTCTGGAAACATAGAGAATAGGGGAACAACGGGCCATTGACTCCATAATCCGGAGCACCTCGCACCAGACACCTCAGAAGACATGATCAAAAACCTTTTATAGATCCACAAAGCACATGTCGTTGTGGTGGTCTGGATGGGCAAACTCCCATGCCCCCTGGTACCCTTACAAGGGTGTAGAGCTCATCCAGTGTTCCACGACCAGGACAATACCCCCATTGTTCCTCCTGAAACTGAGGTTTAAACAACTCTCTAGTAGACCTTATCAAGGAGGCTGAGAAATGTGATCACCCTGTAAGTGGAGCACACACTCTGGACCCTTTCTGAAAAAAGGGAACTAGCACCCCAGTCTGCCACTCCAGGGACACCCATAGCCGTGCAATGTTGCACGGCTATGGGTGCAACTGACCCAGTCCAAAAAATGGAAGTCCAATGTTGTGCTTTCTCTTGTGTTATTTTGTCGAAATAAACTAAACTATTAAAGATAAGTGGTGTTGCCGTCTCTCAACTAACTACTAAACCCTGAAAATAAAATGGTTTTGCTTTAGCCCTATTTAAATCAAGGAAAAACCTCATAGTTATTCATGTAATCTAAAACTTCATTTGGATGGACTTTGCTGGAGAACCACTCAAGCTATGGTCAGTTTACATCTTTTAGAAATGATGTAGATGAAGCACAGATTCTTTGACTAGTCTTGGGTAAACCTCTCTTCACATTTAAGAGTCTACTGTCTTTTAATTATCACAGCTGCAGCTCCAAATTTCTCTCAGAGCTGTGAATTTTTCAGCTTCTCATTGACTTTCGGCCCGCAGCTGCAGCTGTCACTTGTTTACATGGAGATATTCAGATTTGACAGGCAAAGGTCAAATTGCCATAAGGTGGTCTTAGGTGAGTTTATTTCACATCAACGCAGCCAAACATCACACAAACTGCTTTTTGTTTTGACACACTGGGTATCAGGAGACATATGGGTATTTTTCAGTTCCTCGGGGGGGAAGAAGCAGTTGGTGTTTTTGTGCTGCATATTGATAGCAGCATTTTTTGGCACCTCAGACGCGATTGCGGAGCACTGATCAAATCCCTGCTGCTCAGACGTCAGTCATTTACAAGTGGCTTTGCTCTCCTGGTGGAGATCATTAGAGGAAAAAGAAGGAACACAATCAGGCGATGGTGTCTGTGACTCTGAAACACACCCACACTTTCACACACGCCTCTTTCCTGGGGAAAAACCTCATCGGTCCAGACATCTGGTGTTTATGCCATGATGCCATCTTGACAGTTATCCAAGCATGTCATTTTAGAAATGAACGTCAAAACCATGTGTCAATCTTAATTGTTGCTCACTGGGCCTTCTGCATTGCCCTCTTAATGTGTAGTTAATGTGGTCAATTAGAGGTCTGTTTGTGATCAGTCTCATCAGTGATTGGCCGAAAGAAAGCTGTGTAGTTATTTGTGCTGAATAAAGATCTCATGTGAGGGGTTACAGCCTTCAGGATTCCCCCTTTGGTACAAAGTGTTCTTGTGATTAAGTTTAATAGTCAAACAAACATACCTCACTCATCAGTGGTTTCAACTTCAGCTCTCTGATAAGATCTTAAAGTTCAGACTTCCACTTTTTTACTTTACAGTCCCTTGTTCATACAGCTTTATTTCTCATCACTGTGCCGCATCAGAGCACCGAATCAAAAGGGTTATTTGTTGACTGGTATGTTCAAATATCATCATTCCTTCTCCAGGATTACAACCTCTAAAATAGAAATAGTTGCAGCCAAGGAAACAGAAATATTTGATCCAGAACTTTTGACAAAGGTCTTCTCCATTTGTAGGAGTTGCTGGGAGGAAAGGTATTTAAGAAGTACAAAGTGGAAATAAAAGCATTTTTTCAGGGTATAGATTTTTCACCTTGTGCTGTTTCAATACTGTCATCTACAATAAACAGGAGCCTCTGCTTGGTCTCTGTGCACAGACTGTGTGGGCATTTTTGTGCAACTTTTACTAAAGTGCAAGATCTGTGTGAATGATTTGATATAGGTCTGAGGGTTTTGTAATTACTCTTTCACACTGACATGTTTCTTAGGTCCCTCAAATTCTCATTCTCAGACAAGTAGCCAGTCATGGAGAAAAATCTCAACACAGTGCACACAGAGCAAAGAAATGTTGATTGTGTTAATGTCTAATTTTAACAAAATAACCTTTTTAGACTTATTGTGAGCCACATTCACCTTGGCAAGCCAAGAAAAAAAAATCTAATTTCAAGATTTGTACAGACAAAAGAGGCATGAAAACGAGTAAACAAAAAACACACCTAATGGGTTGAGAAAAATATACTTGTTTATTTTTATTTTTTTTAAAAGGATGTGTTTTTTTCCACTGGCAGACACATTTTTTTTCTTCTAATCAATTGATTCAATCAATCAACTTATATTTATAAAACACCTTCAATATAAATAAAATCTAGTTCAAAGTGCTTCAAAGGGATTCAGAAGAGAAAATTAATAAAAGACATGCCACACATTAAAAGGATAATGGCAAAAGTATATTTAGCAGAAAGATTTAAAAGAAGGGAGACTAATGTGTACCATTTAAATATATTCATTAAGGCAATTTAAATGTTAAAAATTAGCTGAAATATTAAATATACATCAGATTATCCCAATGCAGAGCGTTGTAATTTTATAACTTAAATGTTTGATCCTTTGTCCCACAAATTCTTATTTATTTTACATTACCCAAGCAACTTGGTATTTGTTGTGCTTTTATTCATATTAACTTTCATTAGTACCCTCTTCATGTATCAACATTGTCAATGTTTGTAGCTACTTTTCGATCCCCAGCAGGCTGTTTCATAGCCTTGGAGCATTGTGGCTTAAAGCAACATCACCAAAAGTTTTGGTTTTACTCTGAGAAACAGCCAACAGAGAGGAACCATAAGATCTTACAGGTTATCCTGGTTCATAAATAAAAAGCACCTCAGAGATGTAGTCTGGTGCCAGACTTCATAACTATTAAAATGTATTTGTCATTCAATTTGCCCGTCAATATTGTGAAATCAGAAATTTTTCCGGGACTTTTCTGACTCATGAATCTGAATCTGACTCACGTGATAATAATATATTAAAAAATGAGACCTGGTCAGAATTTACTTTGTGCCATGGAAATCAGAAATTCCACAATTTAGTAAGCAAGTGACATGATGCAGACAAGCAGCCGGCTCCAAGGATGGTTATGAGCTGACTTGTGATCTAGATATCCACAGAAGATGTACAGTCACTTTGCCTGACTATAATAGTATTTTAAACTCTAAATGCTACCAAGGCATGTCTAAATACTACCAAGGTTTTCTGTACTTTTCTGACATTTACAATGATCAAGGCAGCAGCTGCTCTTCTTTTAAATGTCCACAAGGGAGAAATTCAATGCAACTGCTTTAAAATGAATCAGAAAGTTACCCATGTCTTGTTTAATTATTCTTATTTTAAGGTGTAATTCAGATAAAATGGGTTCATATAAATGAAAACAACAATGCATGTCAGAAACAAATTATGTTGTGGTTTAAGTGTTTAGATGACACTTGGAGTGAGGGGACTGTAGCTGTTGCAGCTTTAGTTCAGGGTCCACCTTAAAACCTGTGTGGGTAGAGGTTTGCAGTAATTCTGATGTTATGATTAAAGGAGAAAAATCAAATGATTCTCCTGAGTTCACTGCGAGTTGCCCTGCTTTGAACATATCTCCTCCTACATGCTGCTGGGTCTGAAATGCCGAGCAGATGGTAAAGATGTATTTCTCCAAAATATTTAACTTTTTAAGAAGTTTCCTCTCATGAAAAGCCTCCAACATGTTTTGTTACTTTTACTCAACACCTGGAAAGGTCCTCTTTCTTTACAGACCTTGTTTTGCAGCTGAGCGTTTCACACCATATGCACAGGCATTTTGTTTTGTTATTGTTTTATTTTGTTGTTTGTTTTTGGATCAAATTGCACAGAAAAGTTAATTTGAAACAATTGTGTTAAGTTGAAAAGATCACCTGAAACTTTGAGTCTATCCAATTTCAAAGGAGCATGTTCTTGCGTAAACAATAGCTTACAGAGTTTGGAGAGTTTATTTCATGAACAGTAGGTGTTGTATTCACAAAGGCTTGAACAGGCTGCTCAGGGACGGCGAGCGAGAGCCCAACCTGCCCACCCACACAGCCTTAAGTAGTGCTTCAGTATGTATAAGCACTGTCTCTAAAACAGTTGATAGTGTTATGTTAATGCAAGGTGCAAAAGGCTAACATAGATTGCAGAACAACATAACCCCGGTGCCCTCATATTTAGCTCCCTCAGCAAAACAGTCAGGGTGAAGGCAGCTGCAGAAAAACAGGTGCTTATGAAGGACAGCTGTGAACATTTGTGTAAGTATGCATGTATGGAAAGGGAAAAACAAGGGTTTATTCTGCTTTTCCAAACTTTAAACATTAATGTCAAGTGGCGATACTGGATTTTCATACTAAAGGTATGCAGGTTCTCCAAATCTGTTAAAAAAATAGCATGAGATCTCCATGAGACTTGCTGAAATCTGGTAAGTGATACTCTGATAGGGTGGGCCTCAAACACCAAGGTTCTTATTTCAGTTTAACTTGACAGCAGGGTTATTTTGTGTGTTCTGGTATTGAATTTTGAATCTCAAAACAGCAAAGTTACTCAAGACTAATACGGGTGTAGGGTCTGCCACTGAAGCTCAGATCTTTAAGTTTACAGTAAAGTCTGTTCTGATATGTTGTGTAAGTTTCTGCAGCTCTGTGAGTAAACACAGCAGTAACTACACCCACAGGCAACAGATGAAAGGCCTTGTGTGTGTGTTAGTGTGTGGGCTATACTATCAAAGAACTTACAGAGGGTCTCAGGTCACATATGTTTTCAATCACCACTGGTGATTGTTCCACCACAGAGGTCATGGATCAAATAAAGACTTTCTTTGAAGCACAGGTATGTGAAAATATGTTTGTATTTTTTTTTTTTTTTTTTTTTTGTGCTGCAAGTCACTTTCATGGAGGAAATAGCCCAAAGACAGACAAACAAACATAAAGAAAGTAAAAAAAATAGATGATGTGACTGAGGATTACCAAGGCCACACAGAAAGTTGTTTTTACCTCTGTAAACTGTGTCTCTGTGACTTTAAAAATCAGTGCTACAATAAAAAGAGAGTAGAAATTATTTGTGTTTATTTCAAATTCAAAGTCAGACCAAACAAGTAGTCTTTGTATTTGGCAAAGGCTCTTCAAAACTGAGTCTTCCTGAAACATTTGAAGACCTCTATTAGGAGTTTCCTTGCTGTTTTTGCCACAAGAACTTATAATGAGGAGTCATAAGCTCTAAAATAGCATTTTGCAACCCGCACTGTGACAGAAGTGAGGTGGAGCATCAAAGTTCGTCAAGCTACTTGTGTCTTGTATGGCTCTGCAAACAGGGGTATCAAAACACCATACAAAAAGGGACATGTTGGATTTTGTAAAATGGGGCCAAGGCCAACGGCTCTTTCTGATATATATGCTCTATTTGTTAACCATCAGTCTCTAAGTGTGGTCAAACGCCCTTGTGCTACCATTACAGAAAATGAAATCAATGCTCACCTGTCCCACAGCTGTCTCTTGATACCAGATGATAGTTTTCTGTAATGTTATGTACTTCTTAAACATCAGCAAACTCTGCTTCTGAGCAAATAAAAAGGGTTTCCATCAGGGGGCGACTCAGGGAAATATGTCAGGGTTTTTCTCATAATGTTTTATTCAAGACTATTTTGACCTGCAAACAACATTTTTTCGTCCAAATGATAACTAATTCTGCTTTCTGAACATTCTTTATGCACAGATGGTGCCGAGTCAAACACTGTCAAAACACTTATTTCTAATGACACAGGCTGTGAATGGATGTATTTGATGCTGGATAAGATGGAGACGGAGATAACACTGTGCAGGAGTTTTCACTGACATATTTCTTGTATTTTTTTCAAACTGCACCAACCTAAGATGCATTTCAGTATGTGTTGTCTGTTTTTCAAGCTTTACATCAAGGCCCTGACAGCTGTATACATACAGCTACATGTAGATCTTTCACTGAAACTCCTCCGTTAAAGTCGTAGTCATCAGAGAGGCGCAGAAAGATATAAAAGATGTTAAATGTCAGAGACTAAGCCTGATGTGACTCATCAGCTACATTTAAAGACAAATTTAGAGATCAGAGAGAGAAATGGATGTGCCAGACAGTTTGCTTTCCATTAGTGCTCAAGTTTCCAGAAGTCAGAGTAACAAAGACTGACATATCATGAACTTTATTCTGGAGAGTGTTTTTTATTTTGTGTTGATTTCACAGACAGCCATAGGGAGGCTAAACCCTGGTCCAGCTCGATGGGCCAGGAGTTAAAATGATGCCAGGTACACTGATGGCTCCATTAAATACAGATGGGAATAATAAATATTGACTTTTTTTTACGGTCAGAGCTACTGCAGTGTGTTTTTGTCCTCTGTGCTGGCAACTGGATCAGCCTCCTTTATGGCAAGGAAGGGCATAAAAAAGACACACGACTTGGGCAGTCACTGAGATGGGACTGTTTATTTAGTTAAAATTTTCAGGTATTTTTTGCCTTTATTATATAGGACAGGTAAATGGAGACAGGACATATGGGAAGTGTGTGTGTGTGTGGGGGGGGGGGGGGGGTTTATGGCCATTGAATATTTTTGTAACAGTAAGTCAAGCCAAATACACGTTAGTCCTGAAAAGTAGTACAGATATGATTTACATGATCCAAAATCTTAAATTGTTTCTTGTTTTAAGATTGGCTTTTTCTATATACATTCATGGCCATTTTTGTTGAAACTTGTCAATGTGTGGCAAGCTTCTCTTCAGTTTGAGAGAAGTTTTTTTCAATGCTGTTGTTATATCGTCCATACTAAAGCTACAGTAGAAAAGAGTGGTGCAGTGGTCAGCAGACCTGAAAGACTCTATAGGGGCCCCCACCTTACTTTTTGTCCCTGAGCTTTTCCATTGGTGCTTTTTGGACCACAGGAACTGCAGAAATTTAGTTCTGAGGTTATAAATTTTCCCCCAGTAACTGGACCTACAAAGTAGATAGTACTTTCCAGACAGTGTTGCCAGATTGTGTTGGTTTCCGCCCAATCTGGCAACCCTGTTTCCAGGGGTCCAGGGGCTTTGGGAGACAGGGCCATTGGAGTCTTATGGTGAGATAATGCAGGAGTTAGACCACTTTTTTCATGTTCATAATTCCATTGCACTGTGGAGGCTATCAGTCAATTAGATAACACCAAGCTTAATGTTTCAACCTGTGTTTTTTTCCACAGTGTTTTTGAGTTTGAGAAGAGAACCCAGTGACAAGCCCCCACAGTGTTTTTGCCTTACCGTCTATCCACAATAAGGTCACACCCAGCTGTGATTGACTTGGTTTAATAAATCCTAAACAATCTTTGAGCCTGATAGTGTGAATGAGTCTCTATCAGCTCCCTGTGTTACAGTCTGAAGAGTGAACTTGTGAACTGGAGACCCTCAGCTGGTCTAACCATCAGTCAGTCATGTAATTGACTGGTGATCACTCTGAGGTGCCACAGGCATCAAACAGTAAGACTCAACCTCAGTTCCCTCCTATGATCCTCAGCTGGATAGGCAATATGGATAAATGGTTGGATGAATGAGACAGTAAAAACAACAAAAGGTCAGGGCCAGAATGGATGGAAGACTCAAAACCACTTTGGTCACTTTGACTTCATTTTGAAACATTTGTGATCCAATAAATGCATTATCATGAAGCAGAGAGAAGCACCTTAAAAACACTTGTCTTAATCACATGCAAAGCACAGCTTCAGCTCAGTGCTGATAAAAACAATTTATGCATTTGGAGCAGATTTCCTCACATTTGCTTCTGACAAATAGCTGCTAAAAGCTTTAATTAATAAAGCCTGGAGTTTTTTAACTTAAGTGAAAAGTCCATCAGTGATTTAAAAAAGGCTCTTTGAATACAAGCAGGGACGTCTGAGGAGGTGAATTGATGTTAGGATAACAAGACAATGAAAAAAAAATCTCATGACCGTCCTGTACAAGCAAAGTGGAACTGCCCTGACTCAGGAAATGTAATGACAGTGGAACAAACAGAAAATGCAAAAGAGATGTAGGATTCTGTCTGTATGTATGCACAGAGTACACAACAAACAAATACATTAACTTGTCACTTTGCATCTTGCAAAGAAAAAAAAAAAATTGTATTGAACAAAGAAAAGTAGCGTAAAAAAGACCTGCTCTCCATTTATTGGTTTCCAAAACAAATGCACACCCTTATACTGACTGATAGTGGTCATGGGAAACAGGGTCTATAACCTGGAAAAAAAACCCACAGATTCCTTCCAAAGGGTTTGGAGCCAATGCAATCAATGCGTAACAGATTGACCTCATGGCTCTTCTAACCCCTGTTCATGAAGAAACCTTTTTCTCATGAAGCTGGTTGCCAATTTGAAGACACAAATTCATCATCTTAGTATCATGGACCAAAATTTATGGGTCAGTACAACTTGATTTCTGACCTGTACAACCCTCGGTTCATTGTAATCCATAGTGTTAAACTGACCATATTAATATATATCCATCACTTTATTGGACTAGTTTTCACACAATGTAAATGTGACTATCTTGTCTACAGTAGCTTTAGGAAGTCACATTGCACAGTCACAGAGCTCATTTTAGCCAATAAGAAATAAAAATAGCCTCTCTGTGCTATAATAATCCAAAATCAAAGCTTAGCCTCTACTTGCAGTAAGTTACTGTGGTAAATTTATTTCTTCTATAATGGAAACAAATGTAAGAAGTTATTTTTATTGGCAGCCGCTGTCTTTGGGAATCATGAAAACACCTGTCAACTTTCAAAGCCAGATGCTCCCAGTCTGCGTGAGCACCGTGTCCTTCTGTAACGCTTTTAGACAGACCGTCAGTTTATGTTAGGGGAGACGATGGTTTCATCATTAATTGGCAGCATGTTTCACCTTCAGAAAACGCATCTTCAAAGTTACGAAGCTCACTGCGACGTCAAAGTAATGAGAGCCACCTCTACGGATTATTCTGAGGAACCATCATTACATCTGTGCAGACAGGAGAAGAACGTGCTGCTTAATATAGATTCAGCTTTGAGGGAGGAGTGGTCAGATGAGAGAAGAGGAAGTAGGAGATGGACCAGAGACGTTTTCAGACGTCCCCCTTCACAGGATGTGTAAGAAATGACAAAGACAGTGCCTTTATAGTGCAAAATCTTCCCTGTGCTTTTATAAGCTCAAGGAATTCAAAAGTATAGAACGTTTCATTAAAATATACAGACATTCACACTTGTTATGCTTCAAAAATATCAAAATACATTTTTTCCCTCATAGCCTGCTGTTTTAAAGTTGAGAAAATGTGGCACAGACATAAAAAGAAATTTGTGTGTTTTAATAGACATATTGTGAGCCCCACTCACCTGAAAAGTCCAGAAAAGTGTTGATTTTCTGTGACACCCAAAAACACAAATGATGCCTGAATTGTGTGAAATGTGTTTAAGAAAAAATGAAGGCCAATTGACTTTGAGTTGTTTCTTTACTATTATTGTGACATTATTTGAGTGTCAAGAGTTTTGCCAAGAACATGTTTGTCATTTGAGTGACATGATAATGTTTTCTAAAACATAATAATAATAATAATTCAGGTGTTTGGTTTTTTTTACCTCCGTGTCCTAAAATGAGCATTTTTCTGTGTGTCACTCTGACACATTGAAATTGCCATTTTATTCATTTCATCAAAGTTGTGTTCATCCATATACCAACACATAAATGGTGAGGAAAAATGTTCCATAAGCTTCCTGTTTTGGATGATCCTTGCGATTTTAAACGGTAAAAATTCAAATCTGAGCAAGTGTTTATTTCTAATTACTTAAAATCATCCTATTTGACTAAAAATAAGCCATATTCACCACATAAGTTCAGAAAAAAGGTTTATTTCAAGATATTAAGAGACAAAAATGAAGCCTTAGCGTCATGCATCCAAGACACTTCATCATTTAATTCAAATACAAGTAAGGGAACTCACTCAACGATGGATTCAGTCCACCTGTTTATGAATAATGTGACATTTCCATGGATAAATTCATATTGGAAAGTTCTTTAGTCCAAATTAAACAAACTTTGAGCTTGACCTTTTTGCAGCTGTGCCTCTAATTCATCTACATTTCCAGTGAAGAGGCTCGCACACAAATCTACAATTTTGGTTTGATATCAGCCATGGATTTGTTGAACTATTTTTGAGTTGATTTAAGACAAGACTGAAGACACAGAGTGTGTCTGTGAAGTGAAGGAGAAGTTTTATGTAAGTGTTTTCTTGTTGATCAGTTTCAGAGTCTCTGAAACTTACTGTGTGGGTGTCAGTCAGAATGAATTGTCATCCAGATAAATATTTAAAACATTTCCTGAGGGTTAAAATCTCTAAATACCAACTTCACCACCAACAGCTGTGATGTTTATTTTCCAAAACGCCTCAGCATGATGTTGATATTCTTGTGACTAATGCAGGACCACATTGCAGACTGTGACAAACCAAATTACTCATGTTGAGTTTGATTGACAGACTGGGGTCTTAACCCAGACTCGTCTCCTTCAGGCTTCCTGCATTCGGGCTTTCTCCTGCCGGCTCTGTCCATTTGTGTCTGAGTGCATTGACTGCTACTGCACCTATGGAGGCCTTGTTATCTGTTCTGTGGATGTGGATGGTACTGAGGTCAGGGTGACCTCTCAGTCACCCCGTAGGGTCACTGTTTAATGAAGGCATGTCCTGTCTGACGTATAGGGTCGAGGCCGCCGTGCCGTCCAACACCCAGTCGCCACGGGAGAAAATGGGGTTACCGGAGGTTAATCAAGTGCAATTTCTTTCTCTGTCCTGCCTCATATTTCCTTCTCCACTTTGAGGAGCTTATGCTGAAAGAGCCGTACACTATGTTGCTATATGAGTTTGGATGTTTCAACAGCTATCTAGGATTTTTCTTTACTTGCACAGCCTCAAAATAGTGCTTCACTTCAGTGCTGAAAACTCTTATTTTACTCTGACCGTGCGATTACACAAACCAGCTGTGTTCCACAGTGTAAATACCTCTTCACCCTTTAGTTGTACATAACCACCATGGTATTCATCTCAAAATGAGGTCAATTTGTAAAACGGTGACCTGTTAAGTCTACCTCTATTGGCTCAAATCTCCCTGGAATATATTTACAGCTCTTCAAAAAATAATTAATCTTGTAAAATGCGCAAAACACAAGCCTGGACTATGAAACGAGAGAAACAATTAGACACTTTATTTACCTGAGCGTCACCGCTGCAACCTGGGTTCCTTCGTGCAATAGTCGCATCACATCATATATGACATACGTATGTTGAATAATACAGAGGTGAAGCTCAAAGCAAAGTGAAATGTTCACAGACTCTGCATGCACTCTCTGAATGTATTTATGCAGCTGCAAACTAAGATCAAACTTAGATCATTTACCATATAAAGCATCTTTGAGTTCTTGAAAAGAGCTCTATAAATAAAATGTATTGTCATCATTGTGTTTAGGAGCTGTCTGTGGTATCATTATGTCTGCTGGATGCCAAAAGGGTTGTCGCTTGCAGGATGTTGCATTTTAGTTATTGTGTTCTCAGTATCAGCTGCTTTCTGTTTATTAACATAAATGCTGCTGCAAGAAACCAGTTTAACATGTTTGTACTGGTTAATTGTGTTGCAGCAGACACACATGTAGTGCTCCTTCTGAGTGTTCTATGTTTGATTTTTTCATATGAAACCAAACATTCAAAAATATGCAGTTTCATAAGAAAAGAGAAAAAAGGGACTACAAACAATCATTATTATTATTATTTTTTTTTTTTTTTTAATATAATTTGTGCTTAAATCAAGAATGTAAAATAGAGGGCTTGAATCAATGGTACATGCTGCCATTTTCTACTACTACTACTACTACTACTACTACTACTACTACTACTTATTATTATTATTATTATTATTTACATTACAAAAAACCTTTTCCTTTTAATTATTTATATTCTATTTTTAACACAATCAAATGGAGTGAAACAAAAAATGCATCATGTTTTTAATTTCATTATCATGTTCTTTGTGCTGTGTCAAGTCTTTGGCCCTATCAACCTTGATTATCTGACACACTGAGGTCACTTTACACTTGGTAGCAGCCACCAAAGCAATAGAAACTAAAGATTCAAAGAGAAGTCAGCTCATATTTTTCTGTCATACTTGGATAACAGCTCATCAGTTATTGTCAGAGAAAAGGAATTGTAGCTTTCAGCCACTTCCAAACTAATATTAACATAAAATCATCACAGATATGACAGGAAAGAAGAAATATTTGCAGAAGCAAAATGACAATTTTACATAAGTGGACTCTTAAGTGCTCGATATAACACTGGTGCTTATTTTTTACTCAAAAGCAGCATACAAGTAACAATTTTTCCGGTAATATTTTTGTACCTGATCTTTGTGAATTCATTATTACTATTCACAGTGAGCATTTATAAAACACAATGTCACTTTCTTTTTAATATCATGAAATGCTTGAAACTACACAATGAGAGGGTATTCAAGTTATTTATATGCAGTGATAGTAAAATTGCTAAAGAAATATTAGATTTAAGATTTATGTTTGCAAAAAAAGAAAAAAAAAGTTATTGATTAAGAGGATTGATTTTGTTTTAAAAGAAAAAAAAGGAGAAAAAAAAGTGAAAAGGAGGGTGTTAATCCAGACATAGGGTTAGTGTGAAAACACAAAAAAGGTGAATCAATTTCAATGTGCTGTGTATTCTGACTGAGCTGAGGTGAGCCAAAGATGCCCTGTTATCAACTCCCAACATAAAACAAACCCAGAGACGCTTTATCAACTTTCCTGCTAATTAGATTCATGGAAATATGTCTGGCAAAAAGCCTGATTGTCATTGGTAATTACCAGCCCAAGATTAAAAGATTTTTCACTCCCAGCTGCCATCTTTATCTTTGTCTGAGAAGCTCTGAGAGAGAGACGGAGACAGAGAAAAGGGGGCATGAGACATCCTGAACCTAGTACACCTCTTTGGCTGAAAATAGACAGAGACACATTTCCTTGTTGAACCACTGTCTGCTCCAAGGACAGGGATTATTGACACAGCTCCTCTGCACATCTTATTGAAAACTGCCTGGGCTCTGTCTAAATTTGTCAGAAAATTCTGTGATGGAAATTATTCCGAGTTGGAGAAAGTAGCTCAGCTTATCATACCTTTTCTGGCAAGACGGATGTAAACTGTGGTAATAAGTTAGTCAGGGAGACAGAGCAATGAAGACTTGTAGAATAGTGAGAAACGGACCAAAATTGGTACCCACACTGACCAGCGGGTAAAAACAAAGTTCACCCTAAAGTACCCTGTAAACCAAAATCTTTTTATTTTAACCAGGAACCCAAAAATATGATGAAGGATGTTTTCATTTTTGTTAGTTGTTTAGAGGGGGTATGATGCTTTCTTATATTTTAAACGTGGATATAATCTAAATAGCTGGAAATTCAAACTTAAGGTGTGCAGATTTTTCAAAACATTCATATGTTGCAGAAATCCCTGAATCTGTCCGTAAACTGCTCAGAATGGTTGGTTCCAAAATTAGAACGAGATCTTCATGAGATTGGCTGAAATTGTGACATCATTGAAGATCCTCAAACTTTATGACATGTTTAGGAGCAGGCCTCAAACACCAAGGTTTGACCATAATTCTGACAGAGTGCGCACCAATTAGAAGGAAGGGGATTTTTGGAGCAGGGAGCCTTAAAGAGACAGACAAAATGAAGTTTTTCAGGCAGAGGCTAGAATAAGAGTTTGCTATTCCACTAAGTGTCCTTTGGATTGTAGATGCCAATTGTACAGTCTTGTCTTTCCAATTGAGAGCCTACCTACTCCATCACAGCTGCCCACAGGCGTTGGTTGTGTTTTTCTTTTTTGTGTGATGGATTAGGAGCTGTCCGAATGTGTCCAAACTCGTCTTTTACTTCTGACCTACTTCCTTTTTTTTTTAAAGGTTTTTTTTGGGCTTTCCTGCCTTTAATTGGATAGATGAGGAGGACAGTGGATAGAGTTGTCGAGGGCAAACCTCATGGTGCGCGGCCATATCCACTAGGCCATCTGTGCCCCACCTACTTCCTTTTTTTTTCAGTTTCCGTCATTCTTTGCCAGCCTCATAACCATGTGTTTGATCTCGGTACAACACCACACACCAGTCCCGTGGTGGTAGGACTACACCCCTGCATATGTAAAAGAACAAAGAAGTCTGGCAGCCAGAAAAAAGTATTTTTTATAAAGATATTGACTACCTAAGATCCCATCCCATCAACTCCTGCTGGTATTTCAGTCAATAAGGCGTGACATTTGTGTCAACCTTTATCGTCCTTCCAAAGCAGCTCATTCTGACCCCTGCTGACACTCTGATGACCTCCATGTTCACCTTGTTGTAGTGCATATATTCACTCCTCTCCCTCAGGGTTTATTCTGCACAGCTTCCTTTTGTTGTGTCTTAAAGGTCAAGGCACAGGCATATGAAGCATCATGGGCATCATGTGGACTACATGTATGCTATGATAGGAATATGAAATGATAAAAAAAAGGTTAGAGGAAGTGAGTCTTTGTTGAAGGTTGTTTGGGAACATTGTACCATTTTGTAAAGGTATAAAGTAGTTGGTTGTGCCAGTCCTGCTTCAACCAGCACATAGACCTCTGTTGTGACATTTAACCAATACAATGGTCATGATCTTGAGGAGAGACCAAATTTAGGCTTTTCCATAAACTTTATCTTCATTTACAGTCATGTGTTTTGCTTGCAGATTTTTGAGAGGAAAACATCACAAAATAGAATCATCATGACAATACCATTCATTACTGTTGTCACTTATCGCCTGCTCTCGTTGCTTCACACATGGTTACACTAACTCTGTGCTGAACCCCAAAAAATGATACCACAAAAAGTCATTATTACAATGCCTCTTGACAGTTATCCTGCTATAAAGTCTGTTTATGTCTATTTTAAATGGTGCAACATTTGTAAGGAACATGCATTTGTAGGATGAGCAGCAGAGCAGAGTATGTAGGTTGTACCTATGGGGGAAAAAAAGCCAAATCTTCTCTATGCATGCCGAACAGCTTATTCTTGCATTGACTCTTGTTTGGTGGTTTGGATGATGGTAGTCTGAAGGGGCAAGACGTACCTCCAAATTCTGAAGGTGCTCTGAGAAACCCTGCTCTGACGGGGCAAGCATTGCCACCAGGGGAAAGAGTTCAGTGGAGATATGGGAGTGCCACAAATTGCAGAATCTCATCTTGATATCTTTCTTTTTTAAGATGACCTCCATTGATGACAAGACTTGAAGGCAGATCTTTACTCATCGATGAACAAAACATTCCTCCACGTTCCAGCGCCAGTGCACATTTTGGCAACAACCGGCGCAAACTGGTAAATCAGGTGCCAGTCCGACAACAGGTTGTTGGCACTTGGGGGTATCAGGAGCTCAAAAATTACCAGTAACAGCAGTTACAGTGAGCTGTTTGGCATTGGCCAGGAAGATTAGGCAGAATTTTCCTTGGCCAAGCCCACATACTCCACTCTGCTGCTCCATCCTCAAATGCATGTTCCTTACAAGTGTGGCACCGTTTAAGAGGAAATAAACAGGCTTTACAACCATACAAGAAATATTACCGAGAAGCATTGTTACAACGAATTAATCACCCTCACATATAAGTCTAAATTCCATTTAATATTTTTGGATGGTTATGTAATGTAAACAAACAGTGGCACAAAAAGTTTTAAAAAATGTAGACGCTTATGGTGTAAGGTAAATTAATATAAACAAAGCTTGTAAAAGATTTTTGCAGTTTGTGTTATGTAGTCACATTTTGGTGCTATGATGACTAAATTAAACTCTTTTATATACAAACTGTTTTTTGTTTTTTAACTGCCAAGTTTGAGTATAGAATCATATGAGTGTCACATTTTGGATTAAATGACTTGAAAACAAAATAAATAAATGGGATTGTTACATGTTTAGGGGTAAAAAGAAAACATCATCTGCTGCTCTGACTTTTAAGTTAATTTAAACCTATTAGACTAATTTGAATTTGAGTCAATACTTTAAAAAAACTCAGCTGCTGAAATAAATTATTGTATTTCTACTATTTAAATTGACTTGTAATTGTGTGGAAAAACAAATAAAAGCTTGAATGGCCCAGAATGTAATGAGCATTGAGTGACACAGTGGTGTCATTACAGCGGCCCTCTCCCCCCTGTGTTGGCTTTAGCCGGCATTAGATAAAGACACACACACAACATTAGTATTCATGGACATGTTCATCACTGACAGAGCGAGCAGGGTTTCTGTGTCCACACTGGCAGCTCTGCTACTGAGAAGAGGAGCTTTACTAAAGAGGTTTAACACAGCTCAACAGGGAGGTGCACAGTACACACACACACTCACACACACACCCACAACAGCAAATGCTCGGACATACACACAGCTGCTAGTAGAATACAGGGTGCAAGATTCATGTTCCTCTTTTTTTTCACAATTTCTCTGTGTTCATATCATCATCTTCACTATCACAGTCTAAAAATCGGACTGTTAAAAACAACTGGACAGCTTTTTTATGCACACAACAATCAAGAAACCTTTAGGTTGTTTTCAAAGTACAAGCTTAGATTTTTCATTTCTTTTGTTCTTTTTGCGCTGATCTTGACTTTGTGTCATTTGTAAAACATTTTGCAAAGGTTCTGATTTTCCATTGAATGTGCCATTTCTTTATTAATCTTTTTGTGTGTGAAGGTTTTGAATTTACCTCCAATCTATGTTAAAAAAATAAATAAAAAAGTGTTCCGTCAATTTTCCCTTAAGTTGGCCTTTGTATATGAGGGCTTCAAAACTTTTATAGAAGACCAGCCTGCACAAACGTGAGAGATCATCAAGAGGAGCTTTTCATGGGTTTCATACAAATCCTCAAGGCTGAGAGAGAAAAAAAGTACTATTAGGCTGTATTTCCAAAGTAAAATTAGCAAAATTCACGCGCAATTTCAACAGGATTGACTCTTTCCTACAGGAAACTATGTGACTGAATGTTGGACTCAATATCAGTTCAACATGGGCCAAGCAGCTGCTTTTTCAAACAGGTTGTAATAACTTCTTGATCATGTTGGACCGCTGATGAGTAATCACCATGAGACCTAGAGTCTAAGCCTTTTGATTTGTGTGTTTGTGATGAATGAGAGGTAATGTATTCGCACCAATGTACCATGTCTATAAAATTGGCGAGGGCGCTTGCCTTGACCATCGCCTGCTCCCCATAACTCTTACCATTCATTTCATCACCACTGGGATCAAAGCATCAGGTCTGGAATCATTCTAACCCCGGGGATGCTGGGGACAGGCATCTTAATCAATCTGTGTATGTTTTATCACAAATGAAAAAGCCCATGGGGGGTCCAGAAGCCTTGCTTTCATGCATTCATTCATTTTCTATCGCTTAGCCTGTTCAGGGTCACATGCAGCCTATGCCAGCTGTCTATGGGCAGAGACAGGGTACAACCAGAACTGGTTACCAGTTAATCACAGGGGTGAGACACGGAGACAAACAATTCCCATGGCGCACACACACACACACACACACACACACACACACACACACACACACACACACACCTATGAGCAATTCAGAACCACCAATTAACCTGATGAGCATGTCTCTGACTGTGACCAGAGTGAACTTATACGTGCTTAAGAGCATGCAAACTCCATTCAGAAAGGCCCACCTTGTCCAAACTAGGGTTTGAACTGGTGACCCTCTTGCTGTAAGGCTGGATTGGAACCTAGGCTTCTTGTGCAAGGGCAAACCTCAAGGGCCACAACCTAGACTGCTAGGCCATCTGAAAAATGATCCAACTTAAATTAACTGGCTTTTAATGCTAACTGTTCTTGATTGCATTCCATTGTTTTGTCTTGTCCTGTTACTGGTTTTATTATTATTATTGTCCCATTTTACTTGTTGTTTTTATCCTCTGTGAAGCATCTTTGAGTGTCCAGAAAAGCGCTTTATTATTATTATTATTATTATTATTATTATTATTATTATTATAACAATAATTATAATGAAATGTAGCTTTCACCCCTCTATTATGTATCTATGTATGTCAAGAATGACTGTATGGTGGCCATCAAGAGCAGATAATATGTGATTGTTCCTCAAGGAAAACAAGCTGCGATTTGAAAAAGGCAGATCCAAACAAATGGGTACAAAAGTCCATTTCCCAGTGTCATTTTTAAATCAATATTATTTTCATTCCTAAAGAGGGAATGTCGTACTTTTTTTAGGCTTTCTACTGCCTCTCTGGCACAGCTATTCTAGTTCTGCATCCATCTGCGGTCTGGCTCCACTGCAGTGTATGTTGACAGCGTTTGTCAATTCACACCAGCCACATGTTCAGTCCACCAAGCCACATGACTGACAGACAGTTGGAGTCACGAGACCGAGGAGTTCCTGCGCTTCCTGCTTTCTTGAAAAGTCTCTCTTTGTTCATGTTGGGCTGTAAAACCTTAAATCTGCTGACTGCTAGTGTGTCTCTGCTAATTGTCTATCACCTTAGTCAAGTTAAATACAATCTAGTTTTGACAGTTTGTTTTATTTTGATAGTCACAGGCTCTTTTTGGATGGTTTCCAGGCATTACTTCCTGTCCCGCTCTATTTTCCCTAAGTTAGATTGACGTGTCACAGCTGAAATAGGATTTTTGCATATCACCTGCAACCTGCCGGACTGTGCACACAGCTGAACCACAACAGAACCGACACAGTGTGACTCCACGCTTAAATTTGAATAAAACCTATGTAATCTTATGTGATGACAGAGGGAAGACTGAACGCAGACTGATGCGGTGTATTTTAGTCATGAAGCTCCCTCCTCCACAAACTTCCTCCCTTTGAAAGCCTTTCAGGGGCAAGTTTATGGGCATTCCTCGGTGTCTGAGGCCCACATCACTGATATGTGATATTCAGAGGATCCACCCATGATAACCTAATCATTTTACCAAACTCATGAAGATCACCTTTCTGACATCTTAGCATCTCTCACTGATGATGACCTGTTTTAGAGGACTTAACCTCTTAAACCTCTTCTCCCACCTAAAAAAATGTGATGACTTAACATTCCTGGACAGATGATCAATGAGAGAATTCCTGGAGATCATTTTTGTTTCAAAAGGACAAGGCACAAATTGTGTGGATATGCTCTCGCCTTGTACATAAAACATCACAGTTCCCAGAAAATGTATGAACAGGTGAAGCGACATGAAAGACCAACACAGAGCAGCTCAATAGTGTCTGCCTCACATTCACAAAGAGGCCAGAGTTCTCATGACAGCTTTGTGTTACACTCCACCACCTTCAATAACATAACAGAGGCTTTAATTCAATTCCGATCCATTTAGACTCTGAGGACTTTTTTCACAGTTTATGGCTGAGCTTGTGACAATGAATGCTTACCACAGAGACATTTTCTTTGTGACATTTCACACTGTTGTTTTTTTTATTCTTTTTCACAGCTGCAGAAGCACGATCAAGAAGATGAGGAGGTTCCTGCTAAATGGAGATCAGAGGAGGAGATGGCGGCAGAAGCTTCAGACCTGAGGAAGCAGCTAGAGGAGTCCTAGATGTTGAGGAAAAAGGGTGAAAGTCATTAGCTTGTGACTGACATGAAACTTAAGGGAACTACATGAAAGTATTTCGTTTTGTATTTCATCTATATCCTAACTCACTTCAGGAATTGTGCCAATGCTTTGACTAGGCAGGTTCAGCATCAATTAGAGGATTACATGACGGTTGGCATCAATGTTGCTCATATGTTTTCCTGGATCCTTTCTGTTAATTTTGATGTATTTCTTTATACAGAATAAATATGTAGAAAAATCTTCTTTTGCAGTGTGCAATACTTGGAGAAAACTAAAGACAAACTAAAACTGAGACCAAGCTTTGAATGATACTTTTACCATGAAATAATTCAGGTTAGATTTTTAAATATAACATTTTAGTGCAGGTCAACTTTACAATAAGGTTCACTTTCCACTCGGAATTCCCCTCATTGTGCCACCAAACCAATACATGAAAGAGAGGAAATTAGAAGTATTTAAGAGTCTGGTTTATATCCTATCCTAGTTCCTTTGGGTAAATCAAAGTGCATGCTGGGATATCTCCAAAAGTTCACACAGAAGTCAGCTCTCAGAGCATCCTAGATCAAATAGGAGGAGTGAGGACACTTCAGTTCATTCAGACTACTTGACTTTGAACCGGGACAGCACACCGAGGTTTTCCCAAAGTGCTCCATTAAGCTCTTTTTAAAGTGCAGAGTTCAGAAAAATTTCATCAGAACAGTGAAGAAAGTGACTTTTAACTGAGCTCAACACTTTTTAACAGAAAAACCCAACAACAGTCTTTACTTTATCCTAACATCACTGTGTTGAAAAAATACACAAAGCCTCTATTTTCATGTCTGGGTCCAGAAGAGTTATTAGTTAGTGAGTTATCCAGAACATGAGTTAAGATCTCTGCAGCTGGAGAGCAATGTATGACTGCCCATGGCTCACTGGACTCTCTGTGCTAATCAAGCTGTTAAAGGCACCATGAATTTTAAACAATATAACCAAGGATGAGGAATTTTTAAAGGGCAATAATTAGGAGACTCAAGGGAGGAAATCCATCAAACACTGGTCTTGAGCAGAAATGACTGCCAGCACAAAGAAATGAGTCCAGATGAACTAGTAATTCAGCTTTAAAAACAATCTGGGAGTTTTGTTAACATATACTTCCAGTTAAAATATACTGCAGTTAACTTTCATCTGAATTTAAAGTGGAAATGAACCCTTTTCCAAATCATGAATCATTCTCTAAACAGTGAATTGGACCAAATGACCCCAATGCTTACACTAGGAATTACATTTCATGAGCACTTAATCAACATTTTAATGTTTTTATAAGGAAAAGCTGTTTTAAAAGACTTCTGAGGGATTGTATTTGCTTTTCAGGATCCAACACCATTTTGGAAAAAACATTATGTGAAGTGATGGCTGACTATTGGTGGAAATTACAAAATGATGTAGCTCTTACTCTGAAAAGCAAACCTGAAGTGTTACTGTATTCTATACTTCATTCATGGGATGTTAGCCCTGAATATTCTCCACCTCAATGAGCTCCTATTTTGGCTGGAGGTTAATCTAAGCCGGTGTTAAGGTCTTACTTTTAGACTTTCTCTTTAGAGCCACATTCATTTGACAAGTTCAGAAAAAATGTCTGATTTCAAGATGTCACTATTCAGATAATGAATATCATCCACCTCATCCAATCAAAGTTAAAGAGGTAAGAAAGGTTAGATAATCCTTCATTTGTCTTGCAGTGGGAGGATTTACAGAATGACAGCACAAAAGTGTTTGTTGGGCCCTAAAACTATGAGGTTGAATGTATAGAGTGAAAAAAAGAGAGGGGAAAAATTGGCAATTTAATTATATTTTTTGTAACATCCATCATAAGCCTGGAGTGATGAAAAGGCCAAGGATGATTAAAAGAAGGTTATTATCTGGGTTCAGGAGTATGATCAATCCTGAGAAGTTCAGAGGCTGAGGAGTAAAACTCATTCTGTCTACTGTGGGGTAGAAAAAACATAAAAATTAAGTGCTTTAAAAAAAAACTTCACTTATCTTGGTCATACTTTTTGAACAGGAGACAAGTAGTAGTAGTAGGGTTTGACAGGTGTAAAATGTATTTATGATATGATATGAGATCCCTACACAGTGCTCATGTAAACTGACTGAACACTTACGGTAGATTTTGCAGAGAACTGTTGGACACACCGTCCTCACATGAGTTCAGGAAAAGAGAATACATTTAGGTGAAATGGCCCTTATTTATTTATCAAGAGGAGCTGGAGGACCTATGAAAAGTGGTTTCAAGGCTCACTGGATGGCTGTGCTCGAACCACTTGATGACACTTCTGGCTTGGAGTTGTTTTAAAGTCTTCACATCACACACTTACATTTTACACAGGTCAGTACAGCTTTTACGCAGCAGCTACATTCAGGTACCTCTTCTGAAAAAATGGGACACAGTCTATGTTTCATACCTGTAAAGATTTCTCTGTTTTATGGCAAATAGATCCACTGACCCTGTTGTGGCTGGTGCTGTTGAGTGTAGGTTTGTGGTTTTAGTGTGTGTACGTATGTGTGTGCTTTCTTCTCCCTCCTTTCAGACTGCCAGGCTGAAGACAGTCGATGGGAGCGTTCAGTGTCTTCCCCATTAATTAGGTGTGCCAATCTGAGGTATAGTGATGTTTGATATCACTGATCCGATACTGAGTAAAATTCAGGCAGATATCGGCGATACCGATCCGATACTAGTTGTACCAATTAGACTGGAGTAACTAATCATGGACATATAGATAAAATGTTACTTTTTCCATTTTTCCAAAGTTTTGAAGTTTATCATGTTTTTTTATTGCATTTGCCCTTAATAATCTATCAAAAACTACTCTATGTAATTCACTTAAAAATATCAGTCCACTTGAAACCCCACCTGAATATAGGTAGGAGCTGAAATAGCTCCATACCTGACTGTTTACATTCAGTCATTGTGTTTTCAGACTGAGTGGCTGACTGTGAACTTATCCAGATGGAAGAAAAAGTAGTTCCCAGCTTTGTATGATTCAAATGAGAGCTCAAAAGTTTTGTTTCTTTTCAGTGTGTTCCTGTTCATTTTTTAACATTACTTCAAATTAAAAAAAGTATCGGTAGTATCAATATTTCAGTATCCATCTGCACATCACTACTGAGGTGCCATTTCTAAAAGTCCTTGAACTGGGCACAACTGAATTCAATGTGAATTGACCAATTTGTTTGTCTTTGTCTGTGCATGGCTAAAAAACATCCCTTGAATTACAAGTAATCTGTGTATCTCTGTCTTCTGACAAGCTTTGAATTAGAGTTAGAATAGTTTTATTAATTTAGAGTTTGCACCACTTAAATCTCAGAGGAATATGGCCTTTGTTTAAAAAATCCCAATCCTTGTTTTTAAAAGAGCCCTTATTTATTTATTTTATCAAATTGGGAGATCCTTTCATTTGTAAAATATCCTAACATTTTTGTTCATTTATTTTGTCACTCCCTTCACCCTGTAAGAGGTTGTGAAAGACCCCAAACAGAGAGAACCCATATGATAAATTATCTGTAAGTGTTTTGAAATGCAAGCGATAAAATGTTAAAATCTAGCTTAAACAGACTTTACTCTTCTTTAAGTAGACGCGTTCAAAAACACAGCAGAGGAGGGAGTCTGTGAAGTCCCACACCTATTTTCAAGCTGTGTGAATTAATTAAAAAGACATAAGGTTCGTCAAGATAAGGGATGCTCCAAAGGTGCAATTTGCCTGTGTTTGGCTACTATGGAGGAAATAAAGAGGCTGGGGAGTCTGTGCAGAGCTGGCCTTGGCGATGACTGCTCCCCGTTGATGAGCTGCTCATGGCTGTTGTAGGAACAAGCCTTTATGCTGCTACTAAGGTCCCTAAACATAAGTGGCACAAAATCCCTGTAAAATCCATTAACAATGCAGAGTGTGAGGAGCCCTGATTACAAGAAGGCACCTCAAAACTCTACCCTCTTTTCATTTCTTTATAAAAACTTCATGGAAGAATGAGATACTAGATGTTTTACTTCAGATGATGCTGCATTTAATTTAAGAAACTCAAAAAAACATGTTAGTAAAGCTGAAATCAAAATCATTCTGCTGTCAGTGCAATCATTTCATCCCAGAGAGGAACTAAATTCAGTTTCTCCTGACCTCCAGGACAATCATTTGGACACTGTTGTAGGAGAGAAGTCAAAAGAATGCATTAGCGTATTCTTGAATTTCTCGAAATCTGTATTGCCCTCATCCCACACAGGATGTTAAAGGGAAAAAAACAGCAAAATGTCTTAAAATATGAGCGGTAGATGGAACCAGACTGCAAAAAAATATGTTTTTCAGTAACATATTGATGCACTTTTACAAAGACAGACTGTTTCACACTCAGAACAACGCAGAGAGATGCAGATGCAGGCTTTTATAAATAGTATGCTAGACTTTTGTAATGCTCTTCTTTCAGGTGAATACAATAAATCTGCGGCTGTTCATCCAAAATGCAGCAGTTCAAGACAGCACACATCATGCCTGGTTGGAAATTTTTACTCTGGCTGCCTGTTGGTTTTCACATTGATTTTAAAACTCTTTGGTTGAGTTTTTGAGGGTTTTTTTTCACTATATGGCCTCACACAAGACGAGTTCTCACAGATGCTTTTTGGTTATGAACCAGGAAAACCTCTGAGATCTTCCTGCTCTGCTCTTTTAGCTGTTCTTAAGAGGAGAACAAAAACATTTGGTGATGCTGCTTGAAGACGCTTTGCTGTGAGGCACTGGAACAGGCTGGTAACTTGGTAAAATGAAGTAAATTGTCAAAAGGTCAACAAGATGATTGGTTATAAAAAGAGCATCTACGAGAAACTGAGTCCCTCAGAGGGAAATTGGGTGGAGCTTTACCAGTCTGTGGTCTGTGGTGTTAAAACAATGTTTAACAACTTTAGGAATTATTTTTTGACAAAAACGTTTGAACAATAAATATCCTAACGCCTCCAGTTTATAATATCATAAATAGTATTCAACAGTGTGGATAAATCTCTGTGCCCACAGGACAAAGATGAAAGTTTGTACTGGACGCCTCAGATTAAAAACAGATATGACTCTGTAGTTGAAATCACTGCATGGGCTCAGTCTGACCACTTAAGAAACTAACTTAAAAACCTGGTTTTCCCTCTGCTCTATGGTCAATTTTGGTCAAAGTAGATGGGTTTTTATGCATTTGCCTTAAAAAAGACAGTGTTGCCTGTGATGTGCTTGAAATTGTGAGGTCAATGCTTGAGTCTTGGTCCTGCTTGTGGCAGTACGAGTAAAACCTCACATAATCTTCTCCTGAGCCTGAGCCTGTTTCGAAGAAGCTGCGGTAAAGAGGATGAAGAGGAGATCCATTCACGCCCGACGAGGATTTCCCGTTCATCTGTACACAGTCTCATGTACAGATCCAAAGCCTCTCAAGCCTCCCAGAGAAGACCTTGAGTGTGGTTTGCAGGTGCGCCTGGGGTTAGGAGCCAGAGCATACATATTTACGATGAAATGTCATTACCAGTGATTCACCCAGGGAGCCCCCTGCTGAATGTGTGTACTCAAGGAGAGGTAATTCCAGCGGCAGACTGTTACGTGGCTGAGGAGGCGAAGGAAAAGGGAGGGATTCTTGCCTGGATCATTTATTACTCCAGTGCCTCTGTGGTTCAGGGTTCAATGCAGAAGGTTGCATATTTCCAAGTTGTTTCATGCAAACTGAACAGGGCTTACATCGAGCTGATGGGTGAGAGAAAGAAGCTTTGAATTGGGCTGTGAAAAAATGTCTCAGGAAATGAAGAACAGGACATGGAGACCCTGCGTTCACTCACCTTTAAACAATGAGCAAACATGCATGAGAGATGGACAAAAAAAGAAAAGGCAGAGGAATCACAAACATTCGCTCCTCTGAACTTTGCCCGCTCGGACCTTGCTGCGTATTTTTCATTACCTGCTCCCCAGCCACCGTGTGCATGTGCACTGGAGAGGGAAATGTGAATTTCACCACAAGTCTCTGGAGGAGCCCTGTCACCAAATAATGCTGACCCACCTTTACCGCTGGAACAACTTTTCCTTCATGTTGCTGAAAGGCAAAAAGAAGTTTTACACATCCATGGCAGCTCTCTTTGAAGTCAGACACACTTTTAAATTGATCTTAATGTTGAGATGACAAGAAGATGAAGACGTTAACTTTTTGGGTCCCTTAAGGAAAACTCATTCATTCTTGCACTGTTATTGATCGTCCACAAAATGCACATATCAATTCAGGTGCTGATGGAGCTGTATCAAAGTGTGTCCAATGCTCACTGAGGAAAGTTGCTATTGGCTGTCCTTGAGTTGCCATATGATGCCATCATTTTATTTGCATCATAGGCCATGTATATGAAATTTGATCAACATTATAGGAGAGAGGAATGTTGTTGTGGGAGGAGAAAAAAGTGAGTAAAAAACTGTAAATGTTCAGGACTACATGTAGCCAAGTCCACTCTGATAAGGGACTTCTGGTGTACAAGACAGAAATTAGCAACACCTCTCAACAAAGGGTTGCCCCTTTTAAGAAACACAGGCAAGCTTACAAGTGCAGTGTTTCTCAAACAATGGTCCGGGGACCCCTAGTGGTCTGCTAGTGACCCCCAGTGGTCCACCATGTTTGTGTGGATTTGTAACAATAGAACATTTTAAAAAATTAAAAAAAAATAGATAAAGAAGTAAAGTGACAAGTTTGCCAGGACTTATAAAAGTGTCCATGAACTGCACACTCCCAAAAAAAAAAGTCAAGTTAACATCACTCCATAATTACACCCCCAGGCAAAATCATCATTATCTGTGGCTTTAGATGGGGAGAGTGAAAAGAAAATCTATGAGGAAGAAGAAACCTCCAACACAGAACAGGGGAAGGTGCAACAAGGAAGTCGAATCAACCGCAGTGAGCGTTGTGGACACCGTGAATGCGAACGTTAGTGCCAGTTCAGGTGGTACCAGTTCTAGTGACATATAACGGGAGTTTATAATACATCAGTTTGCCATCTGAGCTGTTGTTCTAGGGCTATTAAGCTTGGTGGTCCATGAATTTTTTTTATTTTTTATTTTTTTTTGGAAGTATAAGTGGTCCTTGGTCTGAAACAATTTGAATACATAGAGTGGTTAAGAAAAAAAATTGCAATCTTTATTTTTGGGATCTAAAGAAATTTTGAAAACCTTGGATAGCCCTGATTAATTCAATCTAGTAATAAATACACAAATGAAAAAAAAACATCAAGGTCAGCGTATACAAGAAGAAAAGGCAGCTACAGCTATGACCTCCCTCACATAATGGACTATTCTATGTCAATGTGTTACTGAGAACAGCCTTCATCAAGACTGTTAATTAGCAGGGTCTTCGTCAATCCCATAGCTTAGAAGAGCATGAGGTAGCAAAAGTAAGCTTTAACTAAAGCTGGTGGCAAAATAAACAACATTGTAAATTTAAACAAAAGTAAGACTTTACCCACTGATAACAAATTCAGCACAAACTGGGGAAACAGCTGGCACAGAACAAAGACTGTGAAGGAAGTGTTTAAAAGGCTGCAAAGAAAATACAGTAAAGGCCTTAAAAAGACTACAGGCAACAGTTGCAATTTGTGACAAAAATCATCATGTAGTAATCTCTGAAAAATTAACAGAAATATCACAGCAGTCATGTTAGAAATACAAATACAACAAACAAACAGCTTTACTGATCTAACAGCTGTGAGGTATTCAGGTAAAAGCTGACAGGTGAGGGTTTTCTTTTTTTTCAGTTGATAAAGCATGTGCAGATGCTGTAGAGTGTAAGGATACTGGCAGAGCATCCCATAGGTTTGGGGCAAAAGCCTGGAAAAGCTCTATCACCATGAGGTGTGTATGTGAAACTGATAGTAAACATAACATGTTGACCTGAGTGGGCGAGTTGCCTGGTAGTGGTGAAACAGGAGGCTGACCATGCAGGGTTTTATCAGTCAGTGTGGGTCTTATAGTAATGTGGAGCCAGTGAAAAGATTGATATGAGACCATTTGTTTGACCTTGTTAATACTGAAGCTGCTGCACTCTGAACTGACTGCAAGCAACTGAAGGCGAACGAACAATGATGAAAATTGTAATAGCCCATGCATGAAGTGTGAAAGCATGCATTAATATCTCAAGTTCAGGGGTTGAAAAAAAACATTTTATTCCACCATCATGTACATTGTTTTTTGTTTTGTTTTGTTTTGTTTTTTTAAGTGACAGGTATTACTGATGCTACCCACAGACAATAATTCTTTCTCAGCTCTCTACTTTTTATCTCAATTGAAAATAATTTCTCTTCAAAATAACCCGCAGTTGTAATTCTTATGAGCACTTTATTGAGACTGTTTGGTGAATCTAGAAGAATGGAGTCAGTGAATTAGCTTTTATGCGTACTGATGTATCTGATGAAACCGCAGTGAAAGGTGTGAACTGGACTCTTCACATCTGGCTTTCTATGAACACTCTCCAAATTACATCAACAGATTTCAACCTGTTTACTCAGACACTCTAATGCAAACAGACTCCAAGGTCAGAGAGGGTTAATATGTTTACTTCTGCTAAACATTAATCTGATTAATTAAGTACAGATGCTTTCAGTGCTGTACCATCTATTCCATTAATTGGATATGTTGGCTTTGGCACAAGAGCAACAACCACTTCAGCCAAAGGACCAGGAACAGCAGGAGGAGCTGCCAGACGACTGACCAGAGAGATAAATGATAAGGCCAACTCACTGAAAGATGTTTAAAGCCTTGAAAAGAGTGAAGGAGATTTACTGATCAGGAACTTCAGGGCAGCAGCTGCTTTGACTGTACATTGTTGGGCTTTTGTTTTGTTTTCATGAAGCCAAGTTGAATCTAAAAATTCATACGCAGTGCAACTTTCTTTCCAGTTTACGAACTCTTGACACTTCCTCAAAGCTGAAGGATCATTTCTTTGTGGTTGATCATCAGGGTGGAGAAATGGGGACTTAGGGTGCAGGAAATTAAGAATTGCCAAAAGGTATTTAAGTGTGACAGTACTAGATTTAGTATATATAAAAAAAGCCACAATGCAAAACCTGGAGTCCTAAAGCACAGCAATTTTTTCTTGAACTGCTTATTAAAGTAGCTATGAGAAGTTTTGGAAAAGCTAGTATTACTGCCAGAGAAAAAGACTCTGCGTCCCATAAGCCCTTGTTCCTCACCGTAATGATGAACAAATTGTGCCAGTTTTAGTTTGTTTTGGAAAAGTGAATGACTTCTTTTTAACATTACTTTCCTTTGTTTGGGATAACTTTTTTTCGGGTTATAATGCTGCAAGGTAATATATTTATTAACAGTTACGTGATGCTACTGTTTGAAAGGTAAAAACAATCAATCTTTGTAAGTTTTTACCATTGTTTAGTAGCAGGCTAAATTTAGCGCTACTCACAGCCAGGTGCTCTTCATTTTATTCACAGTCAGTTCTTTTGTACAGACTACTGGAGTATAATGGCTTCATGGGTTTGATTGAGCATTTTCACAAACAGCTTAGCCCATGTCTTAGAGTTTGGCTTGTGTTTTAGCCTTTAGCCTGTGCTCTACCACTCTCTCTTTTAGCTTGCCTCATTTTTTTTGTCTGTCAGAAAGTCTAGCTCCTGTTTACACAATTACACCAAAATAAACCACAGAAACCATTTTCAGCAGAGAAAAACACATATCTCTCATGCTCCTGATAAATTCTACCAGCCTGCCTGACGTTGTCATAGAGACTTCTGTGTGCCATAAATCAACCATGTGGCCAAATTAGGAAGCTCAGAAATAGCATTTAGAAAGAACCTCATTTAGCACCAACAATCTCATTTTAAATGGGGGACTATGATCAGGCATTTATCTAAAGATGATGCTTTTTCAAGATCACTTTTAAAGTCCTCACAGACCCCGTAAAAAACAAACAAAACAACAAAAATATTGAATGTGTCTAACATTTGTAGTTGTTTGGGTTTCAGCTGGCAGGGCTCTCTCTTGTGGATCCCACATTTCAAATGTGATTAAAATGTGAAGACCTCAACTTGGTTTCCTGAAAAAGAACTCATCCTGCCTTACAGAGAGAAATAGAAAATGATTTTGCCGCTGAGTAATCTCCCAGTTTTGGACGGTGGAAATAGCTCCAAAGCTTTTTCAGTCTGTTTGAAAGACACATGCCACCTTACAACCAGAGAAAAAATCTTGTCAGACACAAAAAGTGTTCAATTAAAAAGAGAGAGATCAACAGTGTGAGCTCAAACAGGCTGACACAGACTGTGATTTGCCTTTAACACTGTGGACATGACTGGGAACAGCTCGTTCTGTGCTAACTATTCAGCTCACATCCAGCTAGATCTATTAGTTATGTGTTTCTCTGTTCTTGCATCACTGCTTCTCTCTTTTTCTTCCCATCTTTTTTTTAGCTGAGTCCCATGTCAATTTCCCCCTAATGATCCCTGACCTGGGCTGAAATTACACAGAGGAGGGGGAAAAAATCTCCTTAACTATTTCTTCTTCTGGCTGATATAGTGAGTGTATAGAAGCAGCTCCTTATTAGGGACGTTGCAGAACAAAGCCTGTCTGAATGATTCATCAGTGGCACAGAGTAGATCACACGGCAGGGGCAGAAAAAGGGACAGATGTGGTGGTTTGAGGGGGTCAATGTCCAACTGAAACATCTGTGTTTCCCTCCAGGCTTGCTGCAGTGAAGGGAGAAAGTTGATTTCCATTCAGACAGAAAGCTAATGGTGTTAAAGCCATATCCCCTCCCGTCTTTCCTTCCATTCTCCTCTTTCTTGAAGGCATCTCAAGTCATCCTCACCCTCTGTTAGCAAGGGGGCGATATTGATGGCAAACATGTTTCCAGGGTCTCAAAGCCATTTCCTCAGTGAGCCTAACACAACACCATGCATCACATTATCTCTTTTATTTCCCCTGTTTGCGGCTCCACGGGTGATTTGCTTGGAAAACTTACAAACCCCTCCCCTAAATGTCTGTAGGACACGTCGATCCGCGTTTCATGGTTTACCTTATCTATGTTGTACCTTTTCGGACAAAAGTTTCGATTGTCCATGTCAAATTTGACCCGAGACAAACGACTAAGTAAGATCGGACAAATAAAATGACCGAACCATTACCTTCACAACCAAACTGACGGTAAAACCAGACCACAAATATCTCAACAAATACAAAAAGCGAACAAATCATTGAACCTTTTAGAGAACCCCTTGGTTTCCAAAAGTGAATTAAAAAAACATGTTGTGAACTCACATTCAGCTTTCTTCTCATTACACCAAAATTATGAGTAAATCCAATGTTGGGTATGTGACTCATTTCCTGCAAACACATTCAATTTGGCCATAAACAAGGCTAACAGCTCACAAAGATTTTAATGCCAACCTCAGAGGACAACAAAACATGAACATAACCAGTTAAACATCAGGATTTTATGATACACTGAAGACTGACAACACCTCATTTCGTCGTAATAATTATAATTGTACATAACATCAGAAATGCTAACTTTGAGGCCTGTTATGAATCCTGCAACACTTCAACACTGGAAAGACTCTCACTTAATATGAAAAAACATGGAAATCAAGGCTGTTTTTGCTGATTGGGAAATCTTGAGAGACACTTATTGGGTATCGCCATGAGTGACATATTTTGGTTCAACATGAATGCCTCAATGAATACTCTGTCCTCAGAGTGTGTCTGAAAAATATTGCGGAGTTTCCTCGTGAGGTTATGAGGGTGTTGGCTGGTAGGAGGAGATGTTAAATCAATGGGGTGTCGGTGAGGACAGAGGAGCACAGTCAGGATCCAATTTTAAAGGTTTTATTTTCCCAAAGTTGATCTGATTTTCTGGCAAAAAAGAGTAAACAATAAAGGTTTATTAAACTAGACAATAATCTCCTCAGAACACAAATAGAATGTTTAAGTAAGGCAATAAAGGCAAACTAAAATCAATATACACGTTGATATTTAACTGAAATGATGGCAAAGGAGAAATTATGAGGGAATAATGTAACAAAAATAACAGTGAATTGTAAATTAGTCAGTTTGTAAACCAGAAACCGAAAGAGACGGTACACCAGGTACAGGACTACGTTTGTTTCCCTCTGACGTCCACTACTCCGACCGAAATATCGGAGGAACAGTGTGGGTGGTCCTTTATCCCTCACACCCACCCCGACATAAAAAGGTAGGTCCCTCTCGGGTCTCTGAGGATTTTCTACAGTGTCCCTCCACAAATTATCTTGCCTGACACACCAGATGGACAGTTTCATAGATCTGCAACAGAAATATTTTACTCGTCTATCTGGGTAAGGGGCGCTAGCGAGTGTTTTCAGAGGCAAGGAATACAGCAGCTGATGATTGGACGATCGTTCTGCCTGACGTCACAAACCGATCCACATCAAGCCTCGGTGACGAAGGGGATGTGTAACCTGACACCCCAGACAGACAGTTCATATATCCGCTTGTTTGTCCGTTTTTGCTCAGAACATTGTTTCCTGTCAGAAAGGCTTTCAGTGATGTTCTCTATTCTTCTTTTAAAGCAGAGATTGAGCCTATTTCCGATAAAAAACTGCAGATATTGCTGCGTCCACGGAGACCACTTCACACGCCGCCATTGTTTTCAAACATTCAGATGAATTTCCGCTGACGTCATGTCTGGAGCCCCCGCAGCTCCCGCCTCTCTCCTCTGATAGGGTCGACAACAGCTCTGCCGGGTGAAATCGGTTGTGATTGGATCTTAGCAAGATGGATCTGCAGGATTTCAGAAAATGAATCAGGCAGATCCATCAGCTCTGCAAGGTTACAAATTATCAGGGGGCAAACTAACTCAAAGAGGAGGTCAGAGCCTGAAGTTAAGTTCAGTTTTCTCTACTGGTGTCAACGTTCTCCATTGTTTGTGAAATAGAAATAATGCAAATAAATAAATAAAAGCATCATTATGGAGCAGCAGTTTAAGGGGTGAGAGTTGAGGAGGAGCTTGTTCACAGCGCGTTTTGAATGGTCAGTGTGACTGCACCCTCTGTAAGTGAGGAGGCTCAAATCTCACTCCATTTCCAAAATGGCCCCTATCTAAGATGAGCTTCGAAGCTCTGTTTCAGAATTTAAGCAATAAGACCTCTAATATCTCTATTCATTCTCAACCCACTCCTTTTAAATGGTGAAGCACAAGAGCCTGAGTGTTGTGTACATAACTTAAAAAAAAATAAAAATCAGAACTCATGTTTATTAGATTGAGAGATAAAAGACAAACTGCTTGTTTTCTGCAAAATTCAACAGATTTAATCTCAAGCTGTGGTTAAATGAACTACTGGGTAAAACAATATCTCCATCTGCCCCCAGGAAAATGGGGGAGGGTATCAGCTATTGAACGGCTTCCACTGCCTAATTAATAGGTAAAACATAGAATATCATTATGGGCTTCGGCCTATAAGAGTTTAATTACAACAATGGAAAGCAGTTTTTTCACTGGTTGCTGCAAACAATAATGAATTACCTAAACCTGAAATGTCAGATTACAACAGACCAATTTTCTATAATAAATTGCAGNGGAGCACTCTGATTAATATTTCATACAGTCATTGATTCTCAGTGACCTTTACACGGGAGAGGGGGTCAATTATCTTACTCAGAAAATGGTGAATGAAAGCATTTCCAGTGTTGCGTTAATGGTTTAACTGCCACATTCATCATAGTTATCAGGGCAAGCATGGAGAATACACAGTGCAGGGGTATGTTGGTTTTCCAACCACGCAGGCTGATCTGTTTTCTTGCAGCTCATTCTTAAATTATTAGATGGGGCATTAAAAGTTCACACTGTGGGATTAATAGGATGAGGAGCCAGCAACAAGGAAAAAGTTTTGTTGCCTTGAAGTTTGGGTCCACTTCTTATTTAGAGTGACATTTCACAAACAAATCAGGGGGAACAACTCCACATCAACAGTCAGCTTAAAGGACCCATTGACCCCTTGCTTATTGACTGGAGGTTTCCCAAAGAGGACTGTTATCAAAGACATTCAAACAGAAAATTATCCCATCTAACTGACCAGTTTGGATATTGATTAAAAAATCTCTGGTAAAAATGTCACAGTGCTTTTCTAACTTTAATTAAACTCTAACAGAGCTACCACCATCAGTCTACAAGATTTTTTGCAGGTTCATGTCCACATGCTGGTTACCTATTGCTCCAGTCGAGGGGTTAGAGGTCAGTTTAAACCACTTGACCTCCAATCAGAAGCTCAACATACTGAAAAACCATTATGTGCTTTAAAATGTCATCTGTGCACATATTAGGGCTCCAAAGCCCTATTGTAGTAGCTATGAACTGCACCTACAACTCCAGCTAGTGGTGGGAGGTTAAACTACTAAGACATTGGCATTAAAGGCCTTTATAAATACTAACAGCTTGTTAAACTGCTGAATACATTTGATATGAACAAGTGTGGGTGAGGATGTTTTAGATGACTAAACATGTCTATGTACAACAAGCTTTTATTTGCGCATGAAATACAGACCACTTGCCATTGTTAACTAGCAATTAGAACAAGTTTACATTTGAGGCAATATAAGGCTCTTATATTAAAAAAAATACTTGTTTTCTTAAGAGAATGGCTCTCAGGTTAAATGATAAGTTAGTAGGGTTTTAAAAACATTTTAGTTGGTATTACGCTTTTGCTTATTTTTTTTCCTTTGATCACATTGTGACATCTTTAGGTTGGAGAACTGGCAAAGTGTTGATTACCAAATACACACATGCTGCATTGGATGATTTAATGAAAGATCATGCTTCAACAGCTGCTAAGAATTATCTTTCACTCTCCTGTCTTCCACTTACACCTGACGGCTCAGCACTCTACATCCTTTCACGTGCTGTAAAATGTGAGAGTTGCTGGTGAGTGGTCGAGTAAATGAAGAGAGGGAGCAGTGGCTGTGAGAAAAGCACAAAAAGGAAAATGTCAGTGTGCTCGTATTTAGCACAATGTACAGAGTGACTTGAATACATTTAAGGTAAGCTCCCTCAAGATAGTGACACCCTGAGTAAGCACTGATATTACACACATACCCACTGGCCCTACAGGAAAACTAGGAGCTGGTTTCACAGACAGCTCTATGTCACAAAAGTTGGTGTCAATGTTTCATCTAAAAGTGGGATTCCCCAGTCCCCAAAATAGGCTAAAATCATTTCTTCCTTCTGCTTGTTTTTGTCTGTGATGCTCTGCTGTTGACATAACAAATCTGAGCAGGAGTGACATTTGTAGACTCTGAAATCAATCATAAAATTCATAAAATCTGCTTCAGTGGCAGTCTGCCAGACGTAGACTGACATTATGACACTCCAGCAGAGCTTATTGGCAAATTTAATCACTCAAGTTTACTTAACTTTCAAAAGGGAGCAATCGTGAAAAATTGTGCTGAATTTTGCTGAACAGATGCATTCATAAATCACAGTTTAATTATGTTCTTCCCTTTGATGTTGTAAAAAAGTGAAATAATAATGTGTTATGAATAAAAAAAACAACAACCATGACATCAGTTTGTGGTTAACCCTTCACCTCCTGCGATAGCACCAGCACAAAATTTAGCTTGTCCGAAGTGTTTTTATTGCACCAATGTCACCTTTAGATCAATCAGAAGCATGTGTTGTAGAAAAACAATGGAACAAGAATGTTGAATTAAAATGCTGTGCAGCTTTAACTCCTCAAATTTTTGCCTGATCCAAAAAAAATGTTAACGCTAAGAAAGTGCTGAAAAGCTGTGCTTTCTGTCAATCACAGTGTTGTTCCTTACAAGACTCTTACAATACAATTTAGCTTTTGTCTTTTTCTTCCTTTGCTCTGCTCATACTTGAATACTGTGCGCAAGAATAGTTTACCAAATGTTAAACATTGAAGTTTATGTAAAAAGAAAGGGGTCCAAAGCACTCAGACAGAATATTCTTACATAAACAGATCTATGTCAAGACTATTTTTAACCTTGATTAGTAACAAAGTGACAAATTTGACATAGGCTAACGCTTTTTTTTGTTCAAGACCTGGCATGTGTTTAAGTTAACTCAGCAGGCCACCACAGTGTGTGTGTGTGTGTGTGTGTGTGAAAGCCACGCAAAGATACCACAAAAGCTTTATATTAAAGTAAAAGAAACACACTGGTTGTTTCTTAGCATAGCTCATTCATTGTGTGGTTGAAATGATTAAATAGTGTCTTTTGTTTATCCCCGGTTTTCTACTGCCATGCTTACTTTCCATCATGGACCTTGATTATGATGATTGTATAACTCTGATCCATAGTGATAAGTGCATTGGAAGTCTACCTTGGCTATGCTTTTAAATGTTAGACAAGTTTCTGCTGGTGTTAATTTCAATCACTTTTTTCTAAAGAGGAAGAAGGAGAAAAGGTGAAAAAATAGCTATAAATTGATGTATTCTGGAAGGCCACCATCCAGTCTTCATAATACTTTTTTAAAAATCCTCTCTTCCCACTGCTCAGTATTTCTTTTCATTTCGCCCACAAATGATTTTCTGAACGTAGTCTGCCCGAGTCAGGACATTCATTTATCTCCTTCATTATTTCTTGCCAAGTTCACTGCTTGGCAGTCAGTTTTGTTCTGGCTAGACGGCTCCTTTAATTTACTCATCTTATTGTAAGTGAAACTGCCGTGTTCTCTTTTTATATTTAATCTTTGATAACATTACCAGAGGGACCATTCAAAAAGCTTTTGATGATGTGAGTCCTGGATCAGTCAGTCCCTGGTCCTATCATGACAAAAAAAAAAAAAAAAAAAAACAGTCAAGGGATGTTTAGGATGTACTTCACTGCCATTTTTCAATGTTATGCATGTTTTTAAACCAACTGTTACACAAACATTTAATTTATTGTGTCCCTTTTAATGGTGACTACTGTCAGTGATAGCAATAATGACAACAGAAAACTACCCATCATTGATTAAAAAAAAATAACATTGTCTGTCTTTGTATAGTAAAGAATACATATAAAGTGGTTTAGATGTTGATATTTTTAGGCAGGATAAACAGGAATCAGTCTCAGGCCTCCCAGTCTACATGAAGTTCTTAATGACTGTTGTTTTACATTACGGATTAAGTTTATGCTCATGATATTTATGCTGAGTAACACACACGATGATGCAAGTATACAGAGGGGTCAATTTACTTACACAGACAACGTGAACAAATACAACAGTATTTCTGCATTCAACAAGTCATGAATGACAAATAAAGGCTTATAAGAATATGCTTGTTTACTGATGGGGAGTTAATTTCATTCTCTTTCAGTCTGGAGCACCTACAGTCCAGCTTTGAATGATTTTAAGTCCAAAACCCTCTTTTATTTTTAATTAGGATTCTCACTCACTGACATAAAGAGTTTGCCAGTCTTCTGGAAGTCCACACAAAAACAAGGCGGAAAAAGCTATTTAAAATCCAACAGTTCCCATAAAACAAATATGGACCAACAGCCAAACGCTTGAATAAATCTAAAATAATTGGACAAACAATAAATACAGTACATGTGAAAATAATGAATACAAAAACAAAAGTATAACATCACTACAATAATTTTAACTGAATCTATGGAAAATTCTAGAGGTACGCGACACCACAAAATTTGTTATCAATCCAATACCAATTAAATGTAGGGCCAGTATCACTGATATCAGCACTAACACCAATACTTTTCCCTTTTGCTTTTGCTTTTGCTTTTCCAAGCAGCTGTTAAACATTTTATGAACATTCTTGTCAGCCTCTGCCTGAAACGCTTGGTTTTGGCTGCTTTTCCAGTGATACAACAGTAGACAGTTGGTGCACTTCTTTTGTGACCAATATTGAAGAAAAATGTCCTCACGGAGGCTAGAACCCAGTTCCCCCCATATGGAAACTCCATTTCCCTGCTTGGCTCCCCCCCCCCACTTTAGAAAAAAGAGTGCTACCTTGGGATAAAAATGTTTTAACCTTCAGATTGGCCCAAAAGTATCAAACCACCAAGCTTTATATAAATCTGTTTTATTTCTGAGCAGCTGAAGCCTTTCCAGTTTAACTATTTTCCCACTGTGACAGTAATTTGCCATTCTGCAGAAACACATTTCAAATGCATGGAAATCAGTGGTTAGAGGATTGTTGCTGCCAGGGAAAACAGAATGGACAGATGACATGATTCCTCATAGATTATCATATTAATCACAACAGTAAACTCTTTAGCTTTGACAGTGTTTGATGTTGGATTTAATAGCATGTCTTAAATGTTGTTTCCAGGCACACATTCAGAATTTCCTGGCTTGTTAACTTTGGTAATTGCGTGGAGGCTGTGCAGCATCACCCATCAGGGGTCTCCTGGGCTTTTGCTTGTAATTTGGCAGATGAATTTAAAAATAATTCCTACCTGCTTCATGGAGGGGGATGATTAGAAGGATGTCACAGTGAGGAGGCAGCTCGTGAATGACAGAGCTCTGAAGCTGTTTGATGGGACACACACATACACACTGACACATCCTGCGTTTCATTATTAAATGGATTTATACATTTCTATAAATGTCCNGCCATTTCCTCAGTGAGCCTAACACAACACCATGCATCACATTATCTCTTTTATTTCCCCTGTTTGCGGCTCCACGGGTGATTTGCTTGGAAATGAATGTTTGGGGAGGGGATTTACAGACATCCTGTGCAGCTAGGCGCAAAGTACCAAATGGAATAGATACAACATGGAAAAGCCTGTTTTCAAAGCTAACAGGTACAGTTTAAACTGGGCTCTGTTTGCTGATTCATTCTAGCCTGTTTATTTTACTGGCTTGGTAATGGAAGTGTTGGTTTGACTGCCATTTTGGTCTACACAAATATCTCAACAAATACAAAAAGCGAACAAATCATTGAACCTTTTAGAGAACCCCTTGGTTTCCAAAAGTGAATTAAAAAACATTTTGTGAACTCACATTCAGCTTTCTTCTTATTACACCAAAATTATGAGTAAATCCAATGTTGGGTATGTGACTCATTTCCTGCAAACACATTCAATTTGGCCATAAACAAGGCTAACAGCTCACAAAGATTTTAATGCCAACCTCAGAGGACAACAAAACATGAACATAACCAGTTAAACATCAGGATTTTATGATTCACTGAAGACTGACAACACCTCATTTCGTCGTAATGCATTATAATTGTTCATAACACCAGAAATGCTAACTTTGAGGCCTGTTATGAATCCTGCAACACTTCAACACTGGAAAGACTCTCACTTAGTATGAAAAAACATGGAAATCAAGGCTGTTTTTGCTGATTGGGAAATCTTGAGAGACACTTATTGGGTATCGCCATGAGTGACATATTTTGGTTCAACATGAATGCCTCAATGAATACTCTATCCTCAGTGTGTCCCTCCACAAATTATCTTGCCTGACACACCAGATGGACAGTTTCATATATCTGCCACGGAAATATTTTACGAATCCATCTGGGCAAGGGGCGCTCGCGAGTGTTTTCAGAGGCAAGAAATACAGCAGCTGATGATTGGACGATCGTTCTGCCTGACGTCACAAACCGATCCACATCAAGCCACAGTGATGAAGGGAATGTGTAACCTGAAACCCCAGACAGACAGTTCATATAACCGCTTGTTTGACCGTTTTTGCTCAGAACATCGTTTCCTGTCAGAAAGGCTTTCAGTGACATTCTCTGTTCTTCTTTTAAAGCAGAAATTGAGCCTATTACCAATAAAAACTGCAGATATTGCCGCATACATGGAGACTGCTTCACACACCGCCATTGTTTTCAAACATTCTGACGAATTTCCGCTGACGTCATGTCTGGAGCCCCCGCAGCTCCCGCCTCTCTCTTCTGATTGGGTCGACAACAGCTCTGACGGGTGAAATCGGTTGTGATTGGATCTTAGCAAGATGGATCTGCAGGATTTCAGAAAATGAATCAGGCAGATTCATCAGCTCTGCAAGGTTACAAATTATCAGGGGGCAAACTAACTCAAAGAGGAGGTCAGAGCCTGAAGTTAAGTTCAGTTTTCTCTACTGTTGTCAACGTTCTCCATTGTTTGTGAAATAGAAATGATGCAAATAAATAAATAAAAGCATCATTATGGAGCAGCAGTTTAAGGGGCGAGAGTTGAGGAGCAGCTTGTTTACAGCGCGTTTTGAATGGTCAGTGTGACTGCACCCTCTGTAAGTGAGGAGGCTCAAATCTCACCCCATTTCCAAAATGGCCCCTATCTAAGATGAGCTTCAAAGCTCTGTTTCAGAATTTAAGCAAGAAGACCTCTAATATCTCTATTCATTCTCAACCCACTCTTTTTAAATGGTGAAGCACAAGAGCCTGAGTGTTGTGTACATAACTTAAAAAAAAAAATAAAAATCAGAACTCATGTTAATTAGATTGAGAGATAAAAGTCAAACTGTTTGTTTTCTGCAAAATTCAACAGATTTAATCTCAAGCTGTGGTTAAATGAACTACTGGGTAAAACAATATCTCCATCTGCCCCCAGGAAAATGGGGGAGGGTATCAGCTATTGAACGGCTTCCACTGCCTAATTAATAGGTAAAACATAGAATATCATTATGGGCTTCGGCCTATAAGAGTTTAATTACAACAATGGAAAGCAGTTTTTTCACTGGTTGCTGCAAACAATAATGAATTACCTAAACCTGAAATGTCAGATTACAACAGACCAATTTTCTATAATAAATTGCAGGAATTATAGTGTGAAGAAAAACATTAAATATGATTTGGTCTTGCTCCGACTCCCTCAGCAGCGTGCTGCGGCTCTGCTTGAGCTCCATACTGATGCATACACATGTTTCTCCCCGTTTCTGTGGGAGCAGCACAAACCCATTTCACAGGATATACAGTACAAACCATGGAAAGGTCAAGGATTTAAAGCAAGGCTGCTCTTGATCCAGGACTTTTATCAATTTCACTTGCGTCACAAGCGTCAATCACTGTGCAGACTTCCCCTCTGTGCCCTTCGCTGACTGCATTTTAAATCTTCTGCACACTGACAGAGCGAATCCACTCTCGCTACTCTTTTAATGCATCTAGTCCATCTCTGCAGACACTTGAAACATGTTCATTTATGTTCATTTATCCCTGACAAAGGATCTGAGAAGACAACTTCCACCCCAAACCCCCACATTCTCTCTGAACGGTTGTTGTCTCATATGCAGGCACACATCCAGCCCGGGCCTTGGGGATTAAAGTGTTGTATAAGAGGCAATTCCAAACACCGTGCAATAATCAATTTTTTTGCAGTCTAAAGGTCATTTTATCCTCTTTTAAAGAAATGGAGCACTCTGATTAATATTTCATACAGTCATTGATTCTCAGTGACCTTTACACGGGAGAGGGGGTCAATTATCTTACTCAGAAAATGGTGAATGAAAGCATTTCCAGTGTTGCGTTAATGGTTTAACTGCCACATTCATCATAGTTATCAGGGCAAGCATGGAGAATACACAGTGCAGGGGTATGTTGGTTTTCCAACCACGCAGGCTGATCTGTTTTCTTGCAGCTCATTCTTAAATTATTAGATGGGGCATTAAAAGTTCACACTGTGGGATTAATAGGATGAGGAGCCGGCAACAAGGAAAAAGTTTTGTTGCCTTGAAGTTTGGGTCCACTTCTTATTTAGAGTGACATTTCACAAACAAATCAGGGGGAACAACTCCACATCAACAGTCAGCTTAAAGGACCCATTGACCCCTTGCTTATTGACTGGAGGTTTCCCAAAGAGGACTGTTATTAAAGACATTCAAACAGAAAATTATCCCATCTAACTGACCAGTTTGGATATTGATTAAAAAATCTCTGGTAAAAATGTCACAGTGCTTTTCGAACTTTAATTAAACTCTACCAGAGCTACCACCATCAGTCTACAAGATTTCTTGCAGGTTCATGTCCACATGCTGGTTACCTATTGCTCCAGTCGAGGGGTTAGAGGTCAGTTTAAACCACTTGACCTCCAATCAGAAGCTCAACATACTGAAAAACCATTATGTGCTTTAAAATGTCATCTGTGCACATATTAGGGCTCCAAAGCCCTATAGTAGTAGCTATGAACTGCACCTACAACTCCAGCTAGTGGTGGAAGGTTAAACGACTAAGACATTGGCATTAAAGGCCTTTATAAATACTAACAGCTTGTTAAAATACATTTGATATGAACAAGTGTGGGTGAGGATGTTTTAGATGACTAAACATGTCTATGTACAACAAGCTTTTATTTGCGCATGAAATACAGACCACTTGCCATTGTTAACTAGCAATTAGAACAAGTTTACACTTGAGGCAATATAAGGCTCTTATATTAAAAACAATACTTGTTTTCTTAAGAGAATGGCTCTCAGGTTAAATGATAAGTTAGTAGGGTTTTAAAAACATTTTAGTTGGTATTACGCTTTTGCTTATTTTTTTTTCCTTTGATCACATTGTGACATCTTTAGGTTGGAGAACTGGCAAAGTGTTGATTACCAAATACACGCATGCTGCATTGGATGATTTAATGAAAGATCATGCTTCAACAGCTGCTAAGAATTATCTTTCACTCTCCTGTCTTCCACTTACACCTGACGGCTCAGCACTCTACATCCTTTCACGTGCTGTAAAATGTGACAGTTGCTGGTGAGTGGTCGGGTAAATGAAGAGAGGGAGCAGTGGCTGTGAGAAAAGCACAAAAAGGAAAATGTCAGTGTGCTCGTATTTAGCACAATGTACAGAGTGACTTGAATACATTTAAGGTAAGCTCCCTCAAGATAGTGACACCCTGAGTAAGGACTGATATTACATCCATACCCACTGGCCCTACAGGAAAACTAGGAGCTGGTTTCACAGACAGCTCTATGTCACAAAAGTCGGTGTCAATGTTTCATGTAAAAGTGGGATTCCCCAGTCCCCAAAATAGGCTAAAATCATTTCTTCCTTCTGCTTGTTTTTGTCTGTGATGCTCTGCTGTTGACATGACAAATCTGAGCAGGAGTGACATTTGTAGACTCTGAAATCAATCATAAAATTCATAAAATCTGCTTCAGTGGCAGTCTGCCAGACGTAGACTGACATTATGACACTCAAGCAGAGCTTATTGGCAAATTTAATCACTCAAGTTTACTTAACTTTCAAAAGGGAGCGATCGTGAAAAATTGTGCTGAATTTTGCTGAACAGATGCATTCATAAATCACAGTTTAATTATGTTCTTCCCTTTGATGTTGTAAAAAAGTGAAATAATAATGTGTTATGAATAAAAAAAACAACAACCATGACATCAGTTGGTGGTTAACCCTTCACCTCCTGCGATAGCACCAGCACAAAATTTAGCTTGTCCGAAGTGTTTTTATTGCACCAATGTCAACTTTAGATCAAGCAGAAGCATGTGTTGTAGAAAAAAAATGGAACAAGAATGTTGAATTAAAATTCTGAGCAGCTTTAACTCCTCAAATTTTTGCCTGATCCAAAAAAAATGTTAACGCTAAGAAAGTGCTGAAAAGCTGTGCTTTCTGTCAATCACAGTGTTGTTCCTTACAAGACTCTTACAATACAATTTAGCTTTTGTCTTTTTCTTCCTTTGCTCTGCTCATACTTGAATACTGTGCGCAATAATAGTTTACCAAATGTTAAACATTGAAGTTTATGTAAAAGAAAGGGGTCCAAAGCACTCAGACAGAATATTCTTACATAAACAGATCTATGTCAAGACCATTTTTAACCTTGATAAGTAACAAAGTGACAAATTTGACATAGGCTAACGCTTTTTTTTGTTCAAGACCTGGCATGTGTTTAAGTTAACTCAGCAGGCCACCACAGTGTGTGTGTGTGTGTGTGTGTGTGTGTGTGTGTGTGTGTGTGTGTGTGTGTGTGTGTGTGTGTGTGTGTGTGTGTGTGTGTGTGTGTGTGAAAGCCACGCAAAGATACCACAAAAGCTTTATGTTAAAGTAAAAGAAACACACTGGTTGTTTCTTAGCATAGCTCATTCATTGTGTGGTTAAAGTGATTAAATAGTGTTTTTTGTTTATCCCCCGATTTCTACTGCCATGCTTACTTTCCATCATGGACCTTGATTATGATGATTGTATAACTCTGATCCATAGTGATAAGTGCATTGGAAGTCTACCTTGGCTTTGCTTTTAAATGTTAGACAAGTTTCTGCTGGTGTTAATTTCAATCACTTTTTTCTAAAGAGGAAGAAGGAGAAAAGGTGAAAAATAGCTATAAATTGATGTATTCTGGAAGGCCACCATCCAGTCTTCATAATACTTTTTTAAAAATCCTCTCTTCCCACTGCTCAGTATTTCTTTTCATTTCGCTCACAAATGATTTTCTGAACGTAGTCTGCCCGAGTCAGGACATTCATTTATCTCCTTCATTATTTCTTGCCAAGTTCACTGCTTGGCAGTCACTTTTGTTCTGGCTAGACGGCTCCTTTAATTTACTCATCTTATTGTAAGTGAAACTGCCGTGTTCTCTTCTTATATTTAATCTTTGATAACATTACCAGAGGGACCATTCAAAAAGCTTTTGATGATGTGAGTCCTGGATCAGTCAGTCCCTGGTCCTATCATGACAAAAAAAAAACAAAAAAAAAAACAGTCAAGGGATGTTTAGGATGTACCTCACTGCCATTTTTCAATGTTATGCATGTTTTTAAACCAACTGTTACACAAACATTTAATTTATTGTGTCCCTTTTAATGGTGACTACTGTCAGTGATAGCAATAATGACAACAGAAAACTACCCATCATTGATTAAAAAAAATAACATTGTCTGTCTTTGTACAGTAAAGAATACAAATAAAGTGGTTTAGATGTTGATATTTTTAGGCAGGATAAACAGGAATCAGTCTCAGGCCTCCCAGTCTACATGAAGTTCTTAATGACTGTTGTTTTACATTACGGATTAAGTTTATGCTCATGATATTTATGCTGAGTAACACACACGATGATGCAAGTATACAGAGGGGTCAATTTACTTACACAGACAACGTGAAAAAATACAACAGTATTTCCTCTCTGCTGACATGGGGCTACGTTTTTCTGCATTCAACAAGTCATGAATGACAAATAAAGGCTTATAAGAATATGCTTGTTTACTGATGGGGAGTTAATTTCATTCTCTTTCAGTCTGGAGCACCTACAGTCCAGCTTTGAATGATTTTAAGTCCAAAACCCTCTTTTATTTTTAATTAGGATTCTCACTCACTTACATAAAGAGTTTGCCAGTCTTCTGGAAGTGCACACAAAAACAAGGCTGAAAAAGCTATTTGAAATCCAACAGTTCCCATAAAACAAATATGGACCAACAGCCAAACGCTTGAATAAATCTAAAATAATTGGACATACAATAAATACAGTACATGTGAAAATAATGAATACAAAAACAAAAGTATAACATCACAACAATAATTTTAACTGAATCTATGGAAAATTCAAGAGGTATGCGACACCACAAAATTTGTTATCAATCCAATACCAATTAAATGTAGGGCCAGCATCACTGATATCAGCACTAACACCAATACTTTTCCCTTTTGCTTTTGCTTTTGCTTTTCCAAGCAGCTGTTAAACATTTTATGTACATTCTCGTCAGCCTCTGCCTGAAACGCTTGGTTTTGGCGGCTTTTCCAGTGATACAACAATAGACAGTTGGTTCACTTCTTTTGTGACCAATATTGAAGAAAAATGTCCTCCCGGAGGCTAGATCCCAGTTCCCCCCATATGGAAACTCCATTTCCCTGCTTGGCTCTCCCCCCCATTTTAGAAAAAAAGAGTGCTACCTTGGGATAAAAATGTTTTAACCTTCAGATTGGCCCAAAAGTATCAAACCACCAAGCTTTATATAAATCTGTTTTATTTCTGAGCAGCTGAAGCCTTTCCAGTTTAACTATTTTCCCACTGTGACAGTAATTTGCCATTCTGCAGAAACACATTTCAAATGCATGGAAATCAGTGGTTAGAGGATTGTTGCTGCCAGGGAAAACAGAATGGACAGATGACATGATTCCTCATAGATTATCATATTAATCACAACAGTAAACTCTTTAGCTTTGACAGTGTTTGATGTTGGATTTAATAGCATGTCTTAAACGTTGTTTCCAGGCACACATTCAGAATTTCCTGGCTTGTTAACTTTGGTAATTGCGTGGAGGCTGTGCAGCATCACCCATCAGGGGTCTCCTGGGCTTTTGCTTGTAATTTGGCAGATGAATTTAAAAATAATTCCTACCTGCTTCATGGAGGGGGATGATTAGAAGGATGTCACAGTGAGGAGGCAGCTCGTGAATGACAGAGCTCTGAAGCTGTTTGATGGGACACACACATACACACTGACACATCCTGCGTTTCATTATTAAATGGATTTATACATTTCTATAAATGTCCAAATCTTCAAAGAAATAGCTGGGATACGGGTTTTTAGTTACCGTGTGTGACAGCAGTGATTTGATGTACTTTGAAAATGTTCTCATTGAAGCAAATGAATCAGGTCCTGCTATTGTTTGTCTCAGCGTCTCTGTCAGTACACACTCATATACAATCACACATGCTGCTGTGTGCGCCTCTATTTATACTGCTCCTCATCTGGACTCAGTCCATATCCACTGACAGAATTGGTGCAGGAGGTTGTGAAAACTTTTGTTGGGAGGTTTGTTTGCAAAAGGTGAAATATGGTGACCTAGTGTGAAAAAATCAGGGTTGAATATATGTGAAAAATGTTGTTGTCATTTTAGTGTCACAGGCTATGTGCTGTTCCCATGGAAAGTGTCAATAAATTAGGCCAAACTCAGGTCAGGTTTCTTGCAGTGGAACTTGGCTGAACACAGCTCAGTCTGGCAAATCCTGCTCTTTTTTCCAACACAAATGTAATAAATGTAATATCTCACCCACTTTATACACTTGCATCAGTTTGTTTTTGTTTTTGTCTCTGAAATCTGACTCTTTATTTTCAGTGATTTTCACTTCACCATTTTGGACATGAGTAAGGGGTTTCAAACTGATTTTATGAGTTTTTTTCCCCAAATTTGAACCAGAGAATTAAATTTCCCTGAGAAGACAGATATAATTCAAATGTAACAAAAAACTACTAAACACATTTTTGTTTTCAAGAATGAAGGTTAGTCGATCAAAAATAATAAAGTTCTGTACTATTTTTCTGCTTTTGTTGTAAGAGGCTTTATTTGAAAATTAATGGCCAATGATAATTATTGTTAAGCATTAAATACAAAATTTTGATTGTAGAGCGGAACCTACTGATGGATTAACCATTATAGATTAATAAAAAATATTTTGGTTATCAGCACTATACTGTTAATTGGGGTAAGGGGTGGCAAACACAATGGGCAGTGCTCTAATGAATGTGTTAAGCACTATATTTTAACCAAATCTGTTCTGCTTCTGCTGCTTTTCACTGCAAAACACTTCTGCACAGACACCGTGGATGATCAGTGGTTGATCAAGTGCATACTCTTTTTTCTTGAATCTTCTGACCTAATCAACTTCTCAAATCACTTTTACACTGCAAGTCAAATTCATCCACAATCACTAAAATTAAGATGATAAAGTCAGAGCACATAAACTGGAGAGGAAGCAAAGATGTGTGTTATGAGTTGATCATGTCTGTGTGTGAGTAGGTGGAAGTCAAAACTAAATGAAATCCAGCGCTGCAGCTGGTGTGTTTTAGAGAGAGAGAGAGAGAGATGTTACAGGAAGTTGGCTTTTACACCACCAGCAGTGGGCTCAGGTGCTCCAGGTCTAGCAGGAGTTATGTAAATCAGCTATTTGGCAGCTGGAAGAAAACATATGCACAATTAGTGCAAACCTAAACAAAGATACACTGTGCAGGGGCCAACAAAACACACACACATACACCCACAAACACAACAAAACACACACACACACACACTCACACACACTCTATGCATATCTGAGCTCATCTCCCAGTTAGAATTTTGCAGAGCCTGTGAATTACGTTGTATATTTTAATAATGTCTCAGCATAACTAGTTCACTCCATCTACTGGTAGATTTGTGGATAACAAAAGCAGCATGAGAATAACTTTGAGCTCTGATGGTTTATCACATCAGATAAAGACTATCCAGTCAGTGCTAACTCTTGAACAATCAGCTGAACAAAGTTAAGTAAATCTGTATCCCTAACATGCTTTGGGCTCTGCTTCAGAGACATGAGGCCATTTTCTACAAGCAGAGTGACTCCATATAATGTTTTTAATTTTTCATCTGTGTCTTTATCTGCCCTTTTAATCTATTAGTGAATCTGATTTTTATCACCCAGAGTTTTACTACTGTGTCTCTTGAGGTCCGGGAGTTATTTTGGTGTTGCTCAAGAATGATTGCCCTCTGGCAGCGCTGTTACCCGCTGGAAAATACGGCGGTCACACCCCTGCAGTATGAATAAGACTCAAGGCATACACGTGGTCCACTCATGTCACCATGAAGTGTCTGTTTACAAAAAGCAGTCTCATCAGCACAATGCAGAACAGAGAGAACATGGCTACAATGTAGTTACTTTTTGCCTTATGTTACTTAGCCCTTAGCCCTTTAACATCCTAGCCATTGTTTAAGATGATTGTCGCGAGGTGCGGTTGTTTTATACCTTATGTTCTCATAGAGCGTATTGTGCCGAAACGCACCAACCAGAGGTATGCCAGAGCAGAGGAAGCACACTGTGCCTATACACTTGCAGTCACACTGGCCGAACAATCTGGACTTTAGGGTTGAAGCGAGTTTGGGCACAGTGTAGATGGTTATTATGACCATGGCCTTACTGACAGACTGACTCTCTTACTTTCTTTGTAAGATCAGAAGTTCCCCCAAATATGGGTCTCAGAGACCAGCAACCCCAGCTGTGGGAGTCAACTACAGGCAAAGTCCCAAAACAAAGAAAAAAAATCCTGAAATAATCAACTTAGCTGACCAGCATAAAGTTTGATGACCTATGTTCATATTTCACTGTGTTTCTCTAACTAATCTGCCTCTGCTGATACCATGGTAACACTGGCTTAATCACCTTGGGGGTCTCCTGTCCACCAAGAAATGTGAAACACAGATCAATGATTCTCTGTTTACATGGTTTCATATAAAACATAACCTCTACTTTTTTTCTTTTTTAAATATTGAAACATCGTAAATCTAAATGAAATATGCTCTTGTAATTGATTTTGGACCACCTTATTTGTGTTTCCTGACCTCGTTCCCATTGTGGGAACTACTTTATCGGATGATTATGTCTACTGGAGGGAGTAAGAGACTTTCAACAAATTGATAAACGATTTGTAGAAAGTTTGTAGATAAAAGTTGATGTTGGACTATTTATTTGGTTTATATCAATTGAAACCATATTTCGTTCGGTGGTAAGAAAGGATAACAAACAAAATCTTTAAGTGTTATCGTCTTCAACAGTGATGAACATGAAGCAGCAGAGCTTTCCACCCAATAGAGATCAGTTTTGCCTCAACCTCAACTTTCTTACAAAAAAAATAAATAAATAAATAAAAGTCAAAACTCATCATGTCACATGCAGCTGACAGTGCTGGTACAAACAGTTAACTCCAAGGTAGAAATGATTGGGTGAAGCGTTAACATGACTAATGATCCAATCTGTATGAGCCAAACCTCTAATGAAGGAATCGGTTCCTCTTTAAATGGACATAGTTGACCAATCTATTCTGAATAAAGAGTTTACACTGCAAAAACTGAAAACCCAGTAAGTGTTTATGCCCTACTTATTTCCTATGTCCTTATATGAGCCACTTTTCCCTGGCAGTTCAAGCTCTTTAAAAGTCAACAATGACATACGAAAATATTTGCCAGTCAAGTGTCTTAAATGTCTTTTTTTAACACCACCCTAAACACAATCTCCCGCAACAGTTTGAGTTCCTGTGATTCAAACAAATAATGGCATGACATATATAAAGAGAAAAGTGTCTTTGTAAAGCATTCACTCTCCAAAAAATCTTTTATTGAACTCAATGTTCAGTTGAAACTTGAAAAAATAAGAGTGAAGGAAATAAACCACATTTCTCTAACTTCAAACATTTAAACCCTTTGTTGAGTACTGAAGGATTTGATGATTTTTGTAGAGTTTTACCCTCTGGAGTGGCAGCACTGGAGTCCCACAGTGGACTAGATATTCACGCTCTTTTTTTTCCCAACATCAATAAGTCATTTTGGGAGCGTAAGGAAACAAAAGATGTTGATGTTTCATCCTCCTACACAGTCCTCTTTGTCGATCATCGAGGTTAGTTTATAAGCTTGGGGGGAAAAATCATCAAATGGTGCAGTTTGATGTGTTCTGTGAATATTTTCTCTTCACATCAGAGGGTCTGCAGAGAGATTTGAGAGGAGTAGAACTGTAGCATGTTTGATCTGGACAGTGAAAGCTTTAAATGGACTCATTTCTAGAGATGCTTTTGTGTGACCCACTTAAACAAAAGAGTCCACAGGTAACTTTAGTTATCCAAATACAGCTGTGACATGTCATCTAACAATCCGGGTCTGTTCTACAATGCAGGATTAGCACATCTGAGATCTCGCTGAGTTTTCTGGATTGACTTAACGAGACTATCACAGTCCCAATAAACAGATCTATGGAGCTGGATATCAATTCAGGAGGTGAATCCAGGGTTTTCCCATTTTGATCAGTAGCAATCACATGAAAGGGGTGGAGTCTGCAGCACCTGACCAATCACAGACATGAAGAAACAGGAAAAACCCTTTAGAGCAGCCTACTTAACCATGGAGGAGGTAATAAGTATTCTTGAAAAACAAACATCATCCAGGAATAAGAGCAGGTTGGCCAGTCAGTAAACGTTACCATTGTTTCTCTACTGGTTGGAGGTAAACCAGCTACACAGGATGGATATCCCAAGGTTAACCCTGAAGTTACTTGGATAAGAAATCCAGCTTCATAGTACAGTTCTCTGATCTGCTGTTTATATGAAGCACTGTTTGTACCCTTACGCCTGAAATACACCAGACATCTACGGTCCAGCTCCACTCCATTGCGTGAACTCACACCAGCTGTGTATTAAGTCCAGCAAACTGTATGACCAAAGGTTGGAGCTGGAGCTGGGAGATTGAGGAGTTCCCGCTATTTCCAGTCCCACTGATGAGTCTCATTTTGCTCATGTTGGGCTGTAAAACTAAAAACCTGCTTACTTCTAAAGTGTCTCAGCTCAATAAGTCTGTTTGTTGTGGTAGTCAAGTCAAATACGATTTAATGTTTACAAGGTTTGTTTTATTTTGAAAGTCACAGGCTCTTTTGGAATGGTTTCCAGCCACTACTTCCTGTCCCACCCGATTTTCCCTTCAGTATAATGATGTGTCACAGCTTTGGCATCCAGCAGAACCATAACAGAGCGGATTCAGTTTGAGTAGACACGGTGACTTGAATGGAAACCTATCTGATCTGATGCAATGACAGAGTGGAGCCAGACCACAAACAGACCAGTGTAATTTAGCGTTTGGTACAGAATCAGCCATACACTGAAGGAGATGATGGTTTAATGGCTGTTGTTTGGACTAGCTTTTGTTTAGCTGTTTTGTTTGGCAGTAAATGTTCAAATGGACTCTTGTTTCATTGATCATCTAGTTTTGTACCACCAAGTTAAGTTTTCTTAAGTGTGAACGTCAGTAAATCTAAAAGATGTTTACATACACAGTTCTATCAGAAAAGGAAATAAACACTCCACCCAATTATTTCAATTAAAATTCCAACTTGACTGGCAGTTTTTTTTCTGATCACATCATTTGGGTCGTTATTTTTTTTAAGGGCCGTTCTTCCACTTTTAATTGAAAGTGCTTGTGTCGTCTCACGGCTGTTTCCTGGCAGCTCGGAAAGCAGCAGTTAGTTGGGTCAGTCTGTGCAGACAGCACAGGTGTTTCATCCCACTCCACATGGAGCTTTGTCAGGGAAGTTTGAGTTCAGAGAAAAGGAAGTTTTGATAAAGAAGCTTTGTTTTCAGAGGTTTGGGTAGACAGCACAACTACACGGGGAAAAAAATAAATAAAGGAGAAACGAGAAACAGTTTGTCTCGTTTTCTCTCCCGTCTGACCAGAACACGGCTGCTTCAACAGACGCAGATTTGGCACGGACTAAAAAGAGAAACAATACTTTGTTATTTCTGTCTTTGAAAAGTGTCTGTCACAAACTGAGTCAGCTCTCATCGTCCCCCCCAGTTCTGTAAATGATTCTCTAGGGCTTTTCCTCATTCACTTGTGTGTGGCTCATTTCCTCTCTGAACAATAAAACTGTATTGATGACAAACTGAAGGGGTGTCAACAGCAAGGTTATTGCATCTGTGCTAAGCAGTGATACTGTGTGTGTGTTTGTGTGTGTGATTACAAGATGTCCGCAATTTATCATAGTTTGTGTCCCACTTGCATATTATGTAAACATTACAGATTTCTTCTACTTTTCAATTTTCTCCCAATCCTGAATGTCACATTCCCTTCACGCTGACTGCTAACTCTCCTGCTCCGGCCTGTCAATTCGACTCAAATCTAAGACATGATCTTCATATATACATTCATAATTACTATAAGAATCCCCATAGCTCCACAGATCCCATTAGAGCTACTTCAGCAAGCAGAAAATAAACTTATGTGCATTGCTTTAAGTGATGTGTAATGAAAGCTGGTACTGAAGTTGATTTTTACTGCATGTTTATTCCAAAAACTACTTCAGTCTTTCATAGTATTAAAGAACCTTTGTATCTCTACATCTCTATTTAGTCTTTCCTCCAGGTTGTGGACAGAACAGTAGCTTTGATGAGTGGTGCAAAGAGGTCATCAGGCCCTCACTGGAAAACTCTCCTGGGAAACCGTGAAAACAAGGTAACTGGACGTGGAGAGAGGGCAGTGGATGTCAAAGAAGTAAAGGCTGGAAAGAAGTGAGCTGAGACTGTGGTGGTTAATTCAAAGAAGAACCCCATGACAAGGTGAACAGATTCAGACTCTGTTATCATCTAGCTCTGCTTTTATTTGTGTCCTTTTTGTGATCATGTGAAGCCAGGCTATCTTTACTGTCATAATCATACACGACACAAATAAAACTAAAAATAAATAAATAGAAAACAATCAAAAATGTTAAATAGAGAAATGACGATGACAGATAATGTACAAAAAGCAGAGAGGAGGGGTGGGGTTAGTGTCTGTTGTCGGTTGTGACATTATTTTTCCCAACTCTCTGCCTGCTATACTGAGTATGATCATCTGTGTGTATGCGCACATAAGTTTGTACACGCGATCCTGTGTGTCTGTAAATGCAGATAAAATAGGAGAAATGTGAACACTTAAACATGTAGAGACAGAAATGACAAAGCTCATTTAGTCAGTTAAATGAAACATAGACCTGATCTATGACGGAGGTTAAGTACTTCCTCTGGGATTTGGTACTGTTACTTAAAATAAATAAACCTGACCTCTCATGCACTGGTAAGAGAAACACTAATTCATTTTTCACACCAACTGTGATGTTGAATGCACTCAAAACTGCACTATTATACTGTTATCAACAACAACCTATCTTATCATGATTTTTCTCCATTGTGTTATGAGCTGCACTATGATATGGCGCCATGTTGTTAAAAACAACAGCCTGTCTTATTTTTTATGATCTTTTATCTAAAGTTTTTTTTTTTTCTAGAAATTTCAAATAAAATGTTCTCAGAGATTAAACAAGATTTTGTCATTAAATGGCCTCATATCGAAAATTCAAAATCCCAGGTGTGCCAAAGTGTTAGAGAGTTGGTACTGTGTTTCGAGGCTCCCTGCTCCATAAACTGCCTGCCCTCTGATTAGCCAGCCCTCCGAAGCTCTGACCTTGGTGTTTGAGGTCCACCCCTCCAACATGTCATGAACCAGAAAGGAGATCCTCACATGATGACCTCATCCTCTCAGTTCGTCACATGGGGATCTTTTGAAGCTCTGTCTGCTCATAAGGGTTTCTACAACATATGAATATTTAGCAGTTTGAAAACTTGCGCACACTGTCAGGTGGTGCTTGATTTGGCTTGAATATTATGTATTTTATTCCATCAGCCACATACAGACAGCTTTGTCTGCACCCTACAAACCGTATTCCTTTTTTTTTCCCTCCCCTTCCGCTCAAAACCTTTCTGCAATCTTTCCAGGAATCTGGTATTACGTGTGAGTCTCCATGTGTTGCGATGTGTAATGAGTTACATGTTTCTGAAATCATAAATAGGATATGTGCAGCCTGAAACCCACAAACCCTCCCTGAAGCTCAGAGCTCCGCTTTAAAGCCTCGACAGACACAGGATGAATTTCTTCCTCCCTCCTATTGTCAATGCCGTCTGCTGTACAACGGATGTTTTCTTTTTCCCTCCGTGCTCACTATTTCCATCTGAGGCACCGTCAGACTCAGATACTGATGGGATTGTCGATATCTCCTTGTTATCACAACAAGAATTGGTCCTTAAATAGTTCGATTGCAAATCAAGAGTTGTTTATTTGATAATAGTGCACCTGCAAGCCTGATTTAGTCGCTTATAAAGAAAGTGACACCAGTACTTTGAAAGTTGGTTTCTATGGAGAGGATAAATCTTCACCTGCAGTTTTCTTCACTGTTTTAAACCAGGGCCAACTTTGCAGAGCAGCTGATTATTTAAAATACTACCACAGCATCCAGGCAAACTGTTTCCCGTTTGTTTGTGGAGGTATTAGCATGACCAGATGTTTTTGTTTGTTTGTTTTTCTGCATCATAGTATTTTCTTTGCTACTCCGATGATAAAAAGGCACTAAGTTTAAAGATTAGTCAAATGCCATATTGGTGTCGCTGTGGAAAACCAAATCTTTAGATGACTAGCATCACTCTACAGGGCAGCTCGCACAAAATCCAGCTGATCCAGAAACAAACATGCTTTCCCTGAAGACTGCAGCAAGTGAAGAAGGTCAGTGATGTCATAATTATTATTATTATTATTTTTTGGCCTTTGTGCCTTTATTTGATAGAGGAGGACAGTGGATAGCGTAGGAAAGGGGAGAGAGAGTGGGGAGTGACATGCGGGAAATTGGCCACAGGCGGGAATCGAACCCGGGCCGCCCGCTCGAGGACATAGCCTCATGGTGCGCAGCCTTATCCACTAGGCCATCCGCGCCCCTGATGTCATAATTATTAAACACGTGTTCAGAGGTTTCCCTCAGAAAGTCTCTTCAATTGTGTGGTCAGAAATTTCTAGACGGAGGCTTCATTTACGTCAACAAGGGAACATGTCTACACAGGAGCCACTGAAGGGCCAGTCTAGGGGTCCAGACCTGGAAATAATGCACAAATGGACACCTAAGCATGTGTTTGCACGTTTATCATAGTTGTCTTATTTGACCTAGTGTGAGCCATTTGAACCTGACTGATCCAAAAAAAAAAAAAAGTTAATATAAGAGACATAAATAATGCCTGAATTGTAAAGTGAAGAGTAAAGAAAATTTGAAAAAAAAACCTGCTGATAGGGCTCCACAGACAGGATCACCTTGCCAGAACCTGGATTCAAACTGGTGACCTTTTAGCTGTGACGCGTGTTAGAGCCTGGTACATAACAATGACTTAAAATATAACAATGACCTGAAATGCAATAAAAGAAATTTAACAACTGGTCAATAATGTAACAGAAGTGCTGAGCCAGAAATGTCATAAAAATATGATATAGGATGTAATTATGTTTTGGGCTGAGTATCTGTTCCATTATCGACCAGATCTAACATTCCTGGTTTTATTACATTTTGGGTCATTCCAGATCCGATTCTAACAAGGGACAAGCACTAGCTGCTTAACATCCTGATAAAAGGGGAAAAGTTAAAAGAAAGGAAAAGGACGGGAGAGCAGAAGAAAGCTAAATGGGAGAGAGCAAGCAAACTTTTTGTTATGCAGGAAAATACACTTGTCAAAGAATGATTTAGAAACTGAAAGAACTTAACCAGTTACAGGAAGGATCACGAGTATCCAAGGACACATTTTACCAATATGAGAAGTTGATATGAGCTCTTTGCACGATTAAATACCAAACACCTTTTCACTAGTTAACCAAGATTTATTGCACAGTGAGGCGCAGTACTAGAGAGGAGTAATTCACGGTCTGATTGCCATAATATGTCATTTAGCAGACAGATCAGGGCACTTAGAGGGCACTCAAATGCCCTGTGTGACCCACATAATGGAAATGTCTTTATTACAGTTAGAACTGATGGCACAGTTTGATTCTGTCATGAATGACAATTTGAGGAGGTTCCAACAAAAAAAAACAAAGTTGCACTACTTATACGGCGAAATTCAAAATTAAAACCATAGACGTAATCTGAGGCAAAATAGTCGATAAGTTGGTCAAAAGAGTGTCTGCTATACTTCTGACACCTGCCACACTGAACAACTGTCTGTTTTCTCAATAGTGGTAAAATGTGAACCATCAGTTGGTGCATATATCACTGAGCAATTTGTACAATTTGTTGATGTTCAGGATACAGCTAGAGAAGGTCCTTGACAACTATTTCCGGAGATTTTGTCCAGCCTTAAAATTGCAGACCACCATGGAAGGGCTGATGATAATGGAAGCAACATGAGCGAATAAGTGAGAATATTAAAACTTGATGAGACGGCACTGAGTCACATGCAGTAGTCACACATTCAATCTAGTTGTAGCAAATGTGACTAAATCTTAAGTGATCTTGATCTCTTTCTTTGGAGTTGTCCAGAGGTTTACATCCCTTTTAGCTCCCCCGTTTGACACTTGGCAGTTTTACAGCAACATGTCAAGCAGTCAACCATAAAGTCTCTGTCAGTGACCGGATAGGAAGCCAGGATTGACTGTGTGAAAGCAGTGTTACCACCTGTCAGAGATCATACAGGCATTGTTTGCCCTTCGAAACTTGTCAGTGCAGAAGAAATACTCTGAGACATTGTCCACAACCAGTGTAAAAAAAAAAACTCATGGCATGGCATTTTGTGCTGTGTGTAATAATCTGGTACAATGTATTGCAGATTAACAATATCAGCAAGCCTCTGCAGACCCCAGTATTTCTCTTGAAAATCTTAAAAAGGAAACAAACACAGAGCGGAAATATCTAGGAGATTTCAGGGAAAGTGGATTTGTTTTCTCTAAAACTGATGCCAGAGAAACAGCAGAAACCCAAGGAATTGACAGGACATTTCCAAAGGAAAGACTCCAGATGAGCGCTTTAATCGTAAATTTTCCTCTCATGGTGGACATGACTTTTGACAAGTTTTCTGAACTTGATGATGATGACGAAACAAATGGAGAAGCTAACAACTTAATTCTTTGCAATCAACCTTTAGATATTTTTTACTCAAGATTTATCAGATAATTTTTACACATGATTTATTATATACTCATTTCACGTTTGTGGTGTCATAAAGTCCTAACAGGTTTGCTGAATAATCTACTGAGCAATGAAGCTTCATCATGTGCATATAATTCATAGAGACAGTGACAAATGTTTTCTCTTTATTTCTGTTTGTATTCTTTAGATATATCTATGTATGTACAGTTTTATTGTTGTGGTTTATATTGACCTGCTTTTTTAATATTTGTAGTTTCATTTCGAAATGACACAAATGTGAAACATCAAAAATGTTTTTTTTTTTTTTTTTCAATTAATATTGAACTAAGCTTAACTAATGCTAAAACGAGTGTAGTTAATATTAAGTCTTACCAATCTTTTATTACATAAGGTTGATGGACATTAGTTAGAGGGGCTCCATGTGAATTTTTGCTTTAGGGCCCCAAGTGACTCTAGAGTTACCTGTGCCCTTGACCCTAATTATCTAAGTGTTTTCTAAGTGATTTATTAGACTTTACATAAGCCACAGTCATCCAAAGAAAGTCCTTAAAGTGTCTTTATGAGATATTTACTAATGACAACAACAACAAAATTGTGTCTGATACATTTCTTTATCCCAAAAAGAGAATTTCTATACTCTTTAGAAGAAACACATGACTCACTTTGGCTTGTTTGAACTTAAAAACAAGACATTTTCTGTAGAATTTTTGGGTGGATGTGGCTTAGATTGAAAAGACATTTTTACTAATAAAGAAAAGAAAAAGAACTTGCTTTGTTTTGACTCTTTGCAGTGTATCAGATCCTGTCCTACCATCCAGACAGTTGGAGCAGTATTTGTGGGGAAAATCAAAACAAACATTTTTGAAGACATTCACTTGATGAGGTCTAACACCTTCAATGAATATGTTCAATTAAAAGATTATGATATTGGCATGCGAATGTTGCAACTTGACTGTTACTCAAATGTTTTAAATTTGTTTGTACTCACAAACCAAAGAATCAGAGGGTCAGATTGTTTTTATCTGTTCACACAGAGCAAAAAAATTTCAAACCAATAAAACCATCTCCCAGTCAAAATTTCATTTCAAGTTGTCATGATTATAGTTTGCAGCCAGGTTATAGTGGGATAATAAATGGCGAATGGGTTATGTAAATTTGAAAGCTTTCAGACCAAAGAGATCAGGGCTGATTATAACTTTCTCACGACCCTCATTTACTTAACCATCTGTTCACTATGCATCATTTCTTACTTTGCATTTACACCCTGACCTAACCTCTCCTTACAGTTTTACTTCATATTCAGCTCAGAGATGGAATAATAACTTAAACCCCATTACCGCAGCCTGTGGAAGGATGCTGGGGGGTAAAAGGGCTGAAGTGCAGCAAGGGAAAAACCTCACTGCTTAAAAAGATTCCCAAACTGGGAGGATTCATTTGTCAGGTGGTTGTGAGATAACTTGTGAAGTGTGGACTCAGCGCAGCTTGTGCTTGCCTGAACTTGCTTGCAGGCAATGCTTCATTAGTTGTGTCTTGTTCAGCAGTTTTCACTGACCACTGTTTGATGCCACATGCATGTGAAGCACAGGTAGTTCAGAGGAGATGGGAGGTGAGGATGCTATGTATGTTAGTGTTAATGTCAACCCTTCCCCATCCAAGGCTTGTTTGACCTTTTCAAGTATTTATTATTTCAGAAGTGGAAGTAGCATTTTTGTTGTTTTATAACACTTTTAGGAATATACTGTCAAAAAAACAGGCCAAAGGTGTCACTGCAGTCAACACCACACAGTCCTCCCTGCTCCTTTACGTGATCGTAACGAGTAGAAATATCTACCTGTGCAGAAAACTACTTTTAATTGAGAGGTCTCCAGAAAAGACTCATTAAGAGAGGTTTGCTTGTTGCAAAGGCTGATGATTTCTGCTCCTTAGGAGTAAAACCAGGCCTTAAAATTAGGAATGGCAATTAAGAGCCAGTTTCTGTTAAGAATCGATCAGCAATTGTTCAATCCATCAACATAATTAGCCTTTTTTCCTTAATGTTTCCCTTAGCAAATATTTACATTAGACGGCAGCAGATGGATCATACTGTATCAGCTAGCTCAGCTTAGTAGATAGATAACAGTTTCCTAAGAAAACTCTGATTCAGCTTGAAGTTTTCCTTTATAGAATATAAAGCTGAACACACAAAGAAACGTACATTACTCTCTTACAAGAGATTCATACTTAACACATTTAACATGTTTTAAATCTCCTGTTGTACCAAAAACAATATAGAAATCAGCACTAGCTTTTTGCTAATATATATATATATATATATATAGGGAATTACATTGATTTTCTAGTGGTTAGCATACACGGCATTAAGGAAAAAAAAAAAAAAAAAACAACTTTCATCACAGAAACATATCACAGTTACCCTTTTTAAACAATACTGAAACCTCTAAATGGGAAAGGCTCATAGGTAACTTCAGCACAACTATGGCAAGCTTAAGGTTCCAAACAACTCAAAGCGTTTCAAGGTGGGTTAGGGTTAGGGTTAGGGTTAGTCAATAAAACATAACAAAACAATACATTGATGTCACATGATATGCAGTTTTTACTTATTTTGTATTTCTTTACATCAAGAGATATCCAAATTCATTGTCCAACTTAATATTTATTTATTCACAAGCTCACTTAAAAGTTTTTGACATTGAAAAGGCTACATTTTGTGCAAAGTAATTTTACGGGAGGAATAGATAAGGGAATCAATAAGTAGAATCAATTAGAGCATTGGTATCAATAAAATCCTATCAATTTCCAAGATCTTCTTCTTGTGAATGTTAGTCGTTTTATTTCCAATGAAGTATTTTAACTAGCAATTAAACGTACATGTCTGGAAAAGGTGTCACCCTCCTTTGCTTTCACAGCGTTATGAAGTCTTTTCTAGATGCCATGTAAGTCGCTGTGTTCATAATGAAACACTTACACAAATCAATTTCTGTGCGAAGGTCTACTTGACTTTATTTTATATATCATGAACAAAATAAGGGCAGCAAGAAAACCTCACTCAAGTTGCAATGTCAGTATCATGCAATGTAATTTTGATTGGCTGAATCAACTACCTCCCTGTTAAGGTGTTAGTTGAGTACAGAAGATGGCATCATATAATGTTTGGTAAAAAAATAAATAAATAAATTAAATGATGAACTTACACCTACTTTTGATTAGAGCTTCAACAGTTGTCTGTTTGATTCTTGAGGAGTTGTGAGCGTTATTACTAAGTGTGCATTAATTGATTAATGGAGCCGTGGTTTATCACACACTGGTTCTCAATCTAACAGGAATTAAGTGTTTCCTTTTCCTTTAACTGACAGGCATGACCCAGTAATATAAAATCAGATTTTTACATGAATATTTATATCACAGAACTGCGTGACAATTTGTTTAACATTCTCCAAACATGCATCGCCAAGCGGGCAGCTCTCCCTCGCTGAGCACCCGTCACCGTTGAGTTTTCATCACTCGTGACAGGTGTCTGACATGAAACATTACTGCAGGAGGAAGGTAAAATCACAGAGGTGACATGCTCACAGTTTGGCTACATGTTTATTTATCCCTTCAGTCTGATTTTAAGATGCACCTCGGCTTCTCACTCTGATTTCTATGCGGTAAATCTCTGCAGCTTGACTTCTAGACTGGAATGTTGACAGAGCAGCGCAGCATGTAGCAAGCAGCCTCTGGCAATATATGAAAGCTACTTTTCATCAGAAATGTCTCCCCCTTTCTGTTTTGTTGCTTGCGTGTTGTACATCCAATGACACAGCTGAAATCTTTTTTGTGTTTCAGGAGCACATTCTCTGTGTTTGAACTATTATTTGCTAAGCTTTTGGGAAGAGGAAGGGGAAATCTTTCAAACATGAGAAAGTAAGAGAAGAGTTCAGGAGGGGGAGTCAGTTTTTATCCCTGATTACTTTTTGTAAACTTTTAGTCATAGTGGTGTGATTGTAACAAAGAGAGGGAACAAAGTCCTTTTAAATGACTAAAAATCAGCTCTTCTCTGGACAATAAGCACATTCAGACTGACATCTAGATTAATGGAAAGTGGAGACCTCGCCGCAGGATCACCGATTCAGATCTCTACAGGAGTTCTGGAAATGTGTCAGCTTGATATCGCCAGGAATAGTTCATCTCATTTCCATTAAGTGAATAAGTCAAGGAAGATGTTCTGTTCAGAAAAAAAACAATAAATCAAACTATGAATCAGACCTTGACATCACATAATGAAATATCTAATATAGATTTATAGAAAAAAAAAAGAAACTTTTCACATACTCTAAATCAAATTACTGAACATGATGTCTTGGTCACGTACACCTTTCATACCTTAGGAGTAATATAATTAGACTAATCCTGTTTGTAGCAGTGTTGCCTCATTGCAGATCCCTTAGTGGGTAAAGTGCAAAAAGCAGAACGTTGATATACACTCCTGATCAAGATTCTAAGACCAGTTGAAAATTTGCACAAGTTTATACATATTTTACACTGTTGTAACTTGAAAAGGTTTATAGTAGAATTTTATAAAAATTGAGTGAGCAATTTATCCCAAACAACAAATAAAGGGAGATAGTCTGTTCATCAGCTGATCAAAAGTTTGAGACAACCGCTCTAAAAAAAACACCAACGGCACCCAAAGATAGAAATAAAACTTTGGAAAAGAGACTCTAATGAAAAGCTTCACTGTTCTTGTTGATCATTTCAAAAATTTGTTTGTTCATGCTTGATGTGGGTGTGTCCAGGTGGCTGGTGGGAACGTTGCTCCAAGTGGTAAAAATGGCTTCATGTTTGGCATCCACTGACAAGAAGTGACGTCCATTTTTGTAAACTTCCCTCTCCATCCACCCCATAATGTTCTCAATGAGATTTATATCAGGGGAGGGTAATTCAAAAGAGATTTTTCCTCTGGAAGAAGGGGAAGTCCTTTGTCATGCAGCCATTGTGAACTGTAGCATTATCCTGTTGAAAAACTCAGTCATTAGCACACAGGCCAGGGCCCTCAGTCATGGAGCCCCTGCACAACCTGAAGCTCCATAGTTCCTGTGGCTCAGCGCTGGCGAAATTGTTTTACTGTCTAACCTCAGCAATGATGGCATTGTTGTGAGAGGCCTTGCTCATGCAGCTCAACAATCCGACCACGTTCAAAGAGAGAGAGCTTTTTAGCCTTTGCCATCAGAAGGTCATGACAGTGGGAATACCTGAGGAAAATGACCTTGAATCCTCATTTTTGAGTAGATTTTTTCTTTTAAAGGCTGTGGTCTTTAACTCTTGATCAGTTGATGAACACACTTTTTTACTTTAATCATTGTTTTCCAATAAATTGCTTCCAGATCCAACAGTGCAAAATTTAAATCTGTGCAATTTTGCAACTCGTCTTAATATTTTGATCGGGAGTGTATGTAATACTAGTCTGTAGAAACAGGAATGTCATGCTTAGGTGAAGGTTTCTGTTTCTTTTTCCATCTTCCACAGACTTCCTAGTAGAACCTCAGGACTGTTTTTGCCTAACACTACCTGACAAGTCATTTGACATCTGAGAGAGTTCAATATATTCTTAAACCTTTAGGAATCTTTTTTTCTCCCTCTCTCTCTCTCCTGGCCCCAAACGTCATGAATAAAGCACAGCGCACAGTCAGCAACTGAGTGGCAAGGAGGGTGGGAGCAGTGGCCAGGTCCCATCCATCACTGTCACAGAGCAGTCTACACAGAGAGAGAGAAACACACGCACACTCACTCAGGTTTGTCACCAGGATGCAAACTGATGGTGGTGTGTAAGAAGGGAGATACACAGGATATGGGAAAGTACATTTGTCTCAAAGAGAAGGAAAAGGTAGGATTAAGGAGGAAATGTCTTGAGAAGTGGTTTGGTATTAGATGGACCACCTAATGCTGCAGGCCTCTTCTCTGCAGGAAGGACACACAGGACAGAAACGCATTTAACAACCACACTGGTCCCTGTGTTCATCTTGCAGAAATGCGATTGAGAGCAACCAAAAAAGTTTCACCCTTGTTTTCCAATCGTTTAATTTATCTTTTAAAGCATCAGAGGTATTGAGGGATTCATTGAGACTTTGTGAGTGGATGCATTACATGATGGTATATAGTTCAGTCCGAACCATGCCTCTGCTTTCCTTCCTACTGTAAATTAGACTGAGTGTCATGTCCCCTATCAAAGCTTTTCAAAACAATAATAGCACAAGCTGCACGACTGTCAAACGGCTAAGGTCGTCAGATCAAGGAGTTCCTATACTTTCTACTCCATTTATAAATCTCTCTTCAGCCATGTTGGGCTAAAACCTTAAACTTATTGATACCTGGCCTATCTCACTTTAGGCAAGGTGTGCTTTAACGTGGTACAATTTTCCATAGTAGCCACATCCTAAGTTTCAGAATCAACTGAACTTAGGAAATGGTCAGTTTGAAAAGTAAAAAGCATGCTATAGTCACAAGATGTTTCCAAATGTGGAGGTTGTAAACGAAGGATTGTTGAACTACTTCATTACACAGTCACAAGGTATGTCCCCCAACAGGCCCCCCACATGGATTGCCAGTCAGAAGAAAGGGGGTTAGTGGAGCTGTGAGCCTTAAAGAGACAGCAACCAAAACAAAGCATTTCATACAGAGGCTGAAGGGTTTTCAAAACACTGCAGCTCTGTCGATGTAAAATTTTACCCCACCAACAATGAGTCTGGTTAGTCCCTCTTCTCGTCATGTTGTTGACAAACGTGATACTAAAAGCCCAGTCTGTTTGTTTCTTATTGTCTATGAGGGGTAGGTGACATAAAGGGATGAGGCCAGTCTAAAAGTGTTTCAAATGAAGTGATGGAAAAAAGCTGATGCCTGGCACTACAAGAGCAAAATAAAGACGTCTTTGAATGGACACTGACCACTGAGGGGAAAACATGTATAATTTGTAAGTAGATGTAGAATGGGTAACTCATACAAAAGTTTATTAGCATATATCACAAACTTTTGTGAAGTCAAACATGTTTTCATTGAGCTATTTGTGAAGGAGGCCAGTCAGGGTATTTCTTAAGATTGATTTTGCTTGAACATTTTCAATTAATGTTTAATCTGTTCGAATCAAAATCTTGCTTTAGGGCATACTTTTGATATCAAGCCCATATTTACACACACAGACTGCACACACCTGTGTTGGGGTTCAGTCTCAGTCATTTAAGGTGGAGTTTTGAGATTGTGCTGCTGTCCCCGCCTCAGCTTTTGCTTTTGCCTTGTTATCAGTAAACCACCAAGTCGATCTTTTTAGCAGCAACATGGAGAGTGTGAGAGCACTACAGAATAGCATTAGCTCTCTCAATCAACACAGAAGCAGCCACCATGTCTGCTGACAAAAGCTAGCTGATGGGCTTGGGGAATACATGGATCCCACTTGGCAAATAATGGGAAAAAGGACACAAAGCTACTAAACAAGCTGAGGTGAGGTGTGTTCCTGTGCTTACACTGGTTCCTGTTTCACCCTTTGCTTTGTTTATTTGTCATGTCTGTGTTTGCTGCTATTGTCATGCTGCCTCTGTTCTCTTTTACCTAGTTTAACCATGTTTCATCCTTTCCAGGCTCTCTTAGGAGCTCTGTATCAAAACTATGAGCCAACCTTAAATTAGCTTCTCTTTCCATTACCTGCAGTGAAAAATGCATAATTTTTGACGTGCGGTGCAATTTAGTGTGAAACAAACTGCTTTGTAATCTTCCAAACCTTGCCTTGAGTGAATTCAATAAAGCTCAACTTTATCAAAGAGAAAACAGAGAGAAACACACCAAGATGACCAGAATGAACAGAAAATAAAGACGCAAGTTTGACCTTTGGATGCTGTAAGTAAATAAAGCTGTGGGTACATAGATTCTCTTTCTGAACTCAAGAGATTCAACATCTCCCACCAAAACATGTGACCATGGGTGAAAATTTTTTGTTGGTGGATCAAAACTTGATATGGAGTGAGGGACACTATTGACTGACGTGCCCTGTTTGAAAATATGTGAAAAGTCAGTAAACATGTAAACATGTCAGATATACTCGAGCATCATGAAGAAATGTGAATGCTCTGGCACATCGGATGAATGTAACCGCCACCTGGTGACATTCTCTGATTGTTGTGAAGTTTGATTTCCTACTGCTGTAAACTATTGACATGCCCATTTAATCCCTCACATCATTCACACACTCCTACATTTCTGGGTCAAAAAGTTATGTTTGCTAATCTAGAATTCTGTTTTTAGCTGCGATCTAGTGCTAGAAACCTTTGATCTCACACTTGTTTTGAATGCATTTCCATTTAGAAGTCGCTTAGCATTGACCATTTATGATTGATTGTCAGTCAGGGGTGGAATTTGCAGCTTCTCTTTAAAAAGGGAACATTGGGTGCCGGTTTGAATAGGAACCGTTTTAAAAATCCAAATCATTCTGAGCGCACGCCATTTATGGGTTTGGGGCATCTTTAGTATGGATTCTGTGCTCTCTTTTAAAAGTGAGACTTGTAAAAACACAACAGAGCCACCGCTCTAAAAAACTTAATGGTAATTTGATGATTTTAATCTAATTGTATTTGTAATCCTCACTGTTTGTCTTCTAGTTAGGTTGTTATTCCTGGCCGTATGACAACTTGGCCCCAGGAAGTCAAAGATAGACATCTTGGACTATCCTTGATAGCCGTGTCAGGAGAAGCGGTCGAAGATGGCCCAAGAGTCACGGGCCACACCGCCAATACATCGGCCTCAGGCAAAAGTGGAAGATGAGGCAAGGCAGTGCAAGGCTAGTTTATTTATCCAACATGTTTCAGCAGAGAAGGCAACTCGAAGTGGTTCACACAAAACATTTTCACATGATGAAAGGGCAGACAGCATACTGAAAAAGGACTTCCAACAGTCATCGAAACACACTATCAAAAATGAAAGATCAAGATAAAAACAGCAGAAAAGGTCAGATAGTGAGACATTTTTAAAACATGAGCATCAAAGTTACATAGTAGTGTTAAATAATGAAAAGAACTTCTTTACAGACGAGAACTGACTTAGCAGTGTCGACACTCAGACCTGCAGCATTATCATAATTATGTTTTAATGGTTTGTTTAGTGGTGTTTATAGAAGATTCTACAACCTACTAGAGGCTGCTTGTAGCGTTTATGTCCTAACTAGGTGGAACACACTGCCTGAGGACCTGAGAGGGTCCTCGACAGGTACCACTTTTAAAAAAACCTGTCTTTAATCATTTATTTATTTATGCCTAACATCGAACTTTCAACAGATCCATGTTTTACCATCCCACCGACAGTGTTTTCAGAGCACAGTTTGGAGCAGCAACACCAAACAGCAGGAGTCCCAAGGCCAAAGATTTCTTGCTGTGAAATCAATGGTTTTCTGCTTCTATTACAAGCTTCTCCCAATACATGTTGCTCATTGGCCTTTGAAAACCTCTAACTCTAGGCCTCTGGTGCCCTCCTGGTAGCTTAACATGATTTACAGCTCAAAAAAATCTCTCCTTTTATTACACTGGGTTTTTTTTTAAACCCCTGTTTTAGCCTGTCTGAAACGTTTCATTTTAGCCGCCATCTCATTAAGGCCTCTGCTCCACAAACTCATTTCCCTCAGCCAGGGACGGAGCAAAGGGCGGACCTTGGTTTTTGTGGCAAGTCCCCCTAGTGTGTCATGATAAGTCTCTGTGAGGTTTCTAGAAAAGTGATTTTCTATGTGTGAGGTGCTACTCCTCGAGGGGGTGCCAAAGGGTCCCAGGGGAGGCGCGAGAAAATACTCAAACAATGTCAATAACTTGACAACTTTTCCAGGTCTCAAGCTTGAATAAAAGAGGAGGGTAGATATTTTGACGTTATAGGGGAGAAAAGTAGAACGAATAGAAGGAAATTTAAAAAATGTGAACATATTTACGCTGGACTTTCTAACATTTCCACTTTTTTTTCCTCTCTCCTACAGCGTCTATGACAATTAAATGTTCAATTGGCTTATAATGCAAATGTTTTCTTTGGTAGTTCAAAAGCTGTCATCTCATTTCATTTTTATTTTTGTAATTGAAATAAATGTATGATCAGGCAATGGCCTAAATCTATCTCATAAATTTATCTCAAGTCATCTCAAGCTACTTTCTTGAACATGACAGTGACATCATTCCAATGGCCTCCTAAGTCACAGGACTGTAGCAAACTGTACCTCACAAAGTGGTCCACGAGTGTATATCCTGTATATGTCCTAGTTAAAAACTTAAAGCTGTGTTGTGGTCAATCAGAGCCTTTTTTTTTTTTTTTTTTTTTTAATTGTGCCTCCCATTTTTCAGTTATAGAGTTAGATATGCTATCTGTCACTTTTTTCTTTTTAATGATGCAAGACAAAGCCAGAGAGGTTAAGATATCTGTAAAAGGCATGAATCAGTATAAGATAGGATTCCAGAGTGTTTTTAGTTATGATCAAGCATCAAGAAATAGTTGAAATAAGAAGCCAATACCAATGTGCAATAACTACAGTTCCCTGAGTGTCCACGTCTGGATGCAAAAGCCCTGAGCAGCAAACACATCTGTTTTGAAAAGCTCATCTTCACAGCAGAAATAATATATATGGGTCTGAGTGGCTAATTTCCTTATCAGCACACTCTGTATGAGGGGTGACCTTTGACACAACTCTCTGAAACAATGTTAATGTTATGAGATCTGCAAAATAAGGGACAATTTCTGCACTGGAGGCTAGTGGTCCACCTTAACACCAGCACTTTGTATCATGTATGGTTAACCAGAAGTCAGGTTCAGTTTTTTGCAAAGCAACAATGGGAAATGTCACTGAGACTACACCAATGGTTCATACAGCCTAAGGTTCCAGTGTACATGCGTAATCTCCATCAAATGCCTGATAAAATATTTGACACATGTATATGTACATATACTGCTCAATCTGCCAAGTGTGTCAGCTCAAGGATTAGTTTTCAGTGGCTACAGTAAACAGCAGACTTGTTGTGACTATTAATCCCCACTTTAAATTCCTTGTTTGTTTTTCCCCTAATCTATGAATCTTTCTAAACATCACATGACGCCTCTGATACGTCAACCTCCATCCATACCATCTTAACCAATAAACATGATGGATCCCACTTACCTCGTAAGCTCACGCTGAAGATAACAAACTTGGTTCATGCACAGTAGCATCTCTGAAATCAGGGTTCAGCTTCAGCCCCTGTGAATGATGAAGAGAACGCGGGCAAAGACACACACTGGCTGTTAGGAGAAAACAGCCAGAGAGACTAGCAGAGAGGCTGGAACATCATTACGGGAACGAGAGAGTGGAGAGCTGGGTAGACAATCTGCAGCTGTGAGTGATCAACAGCAGGTGAGAGTGATCAGCAGCAATCAGAGAGCTGGGAAGCTGGAGCACTACACCTATCTCTCACACGCACATTCACACGCAAACACACACACACAAAAACTCTGAGAGAAAAGTGCAAGAGTTGGAAAAGGAAAATTTAGGGAATCACATAAAACGTGTGGCTGTACCTGTATGGATTGCATTGCTGTGGGTAAGTCTTGTTCTTTCTGTGGATTCAGTTTCAAACAGATGATTTAAGGGCTGCCAGTGAACTCAGCGTACTCAGATTTAAGTGTATGTTCTTTATGTAGATACTTTATTTCCAGCACACCGGCTGCAGGATCGTCTTTTTCTGCTCTGTCAACAACAGAGCTGTTTTCTACAGAAGTACTCTTCTAATCTAAAGTACCACTTCAGTGGAGTTTGTATGTATCTGCAATGTTTTCTTTTCAAGTAATGTTCTGGTTTGTTGTGTTTTTCTGACTTAGAATCATTTATGTTTTGCTGTGTGTTTGCTCTCAGCAGCACACTCATTTGCATTAGCAGCAAGTTTCAGCCAAATTCATTTATTTTATACGTTTGGATGTTCTTGAACTTTCTTTATTGAAGTATCTGCCATATGCCAAGGTAAAAAATAATGTTAAAAATAATGTCACACCATCCACCATGATTGTGAATTTCAGCAACCAGGTAGTACTCACAATCTAAATATTCTTTCTGGATGGTTAAAATTGCAAGATATTTACTTGAAGAGCTAACTACCACCGTACCATGAATCTGTCTGTGAATGATTAAAACTGTCTGCTCTGTTGCAGAGCTTCATGAGGCTTGCTGAAATGATGAGGTCTTCCCATAATGGTCCCCCAACCGGTTCGTTGCTTGTTGGAGGGGCGGGCCTCAAACACCAAGAGCCACCCATAGGCTGTGTCAGTCTTCAAGGGGCCTTAGCCAATCAGAGGGAAGGGGTCTTAGGAGCAAGGAGCCTTAAAGAGACGGCAGCTGAAACAAAATGTTTCAAACATGAAGAAAATCTGAAGAAAGCTTTATCTAAAAAACTAGGGTGAGTAAAAGTAAAAGGAATTTATGAATTGCAAATCTGTAAAGCTACTCCAGGGGTACTTGAAGGGCAGAAGTAGCTTAAAAAACCCAGCACCTCCTCTGTATAGTTCCTGCCACTGTTTTGACTTGCAATAAACTGGTGCACTCAGTGAAACAATATGCAAAAAAGGTAGAAATGTGTGACACTTGTTGCTTTGATGCTCAACCATGTTTTATTTTAATTTATTTTTCTTTCTCAAATTTGAATCCACAAACATCACAGATCTTGTAGGACCAGATTTGTTCCCTGTCTTTCCGCCCATGATATTTCTTTCTTTGGTTTTTGATTGTGCACATGGGTATTTTAAGTTATCTGAAATGTCCCCAAACGGTGTCCTCTCAGTAGGAACCACATTAGATTTGCTGCAGCTCTTGCTCTCATCAGTTGAACAGTAACCTCTGCACTGAAGCAGCAAAATAATATTACTCTTCCCCTCGGAGCAGATTAACAGTGTGATCTTTATTCAAACAGCTAAATGTGGTTTGACCTCGCTCAGCTTGGAGTCAAGTAAGATTACTTACTTTTGTCTATCTTCCTTCGTATTTCCATTAGCAAACCTATTTCACACATTTACTCAGTGCTCCCTCATTCAGCTTTTGATTCAAAAGGCTGCCGCCTTTAACAGGACTGATAAAAAGAGCAGATTTTCAGCCTTGGATGCTGTTAGCGATGTGAATGTGCAGACAATACCCAGCACTCAGTTGGAGCATTACTTAATTTGATAAAGATTTTTCCATATTACTTTTATTAGTCTCTGTCACATAATCTACTTAAACTTTGCCTGAGCTCCTCTTAAACTCTGTGTCTAAAGCTTGTTTCACATATTAATTTGAACTCACTCATCATTATTTTAACACCATTTTCTTTCTAAAATGCTGTAATGAACACAAGAATCCTTCATTTTACTTTGATTACACTAAAAGTCAAAGCTAAAGGAGAAACCGTACCTCTATTGTCTTGTTGTGCCTTTGTGTGTAATCTAAACAAGAGCAAGGTTCAAGGTTTTCTTTATTTTCCCTGAGGAGCAATTTCTTTTTCAGTGAGCTGTGACAGATGAACAACAAGTACAACAAATGACACCACAACAGTGAAACATTTAAAACAGTAACAACATAAAAACATCGATATTGTGTGGCATTGTTCAGCAGGTCAGTAGCTAAAGGGACAAAAGAGTTGTTTTTTTTCCCCGTTTGTCCTGCTTTCATGGCAGCGTGTATCTGCGGCCTGAGGGAAGCAGCTTAAATTTGTGAAAACAGGATGGCATGTGTCAGCTACGATGGGCTAAGCTTCATTGAGGGCCCTGTCTTGAAAAAGGCTCAACATATCAGGCAAGGATGCGCCCCCAACCCTGCTGCATATCTTCACAATTGCCTGAAGACTCCTTTTGTTTTTCACACTTGTTGACTCATACCACCAGATATTTGAAACAATTGAAAGAGAGACAATAATACAAGAATAAAACCCCTGAGCTTACAATGACAATACAGTCTTATGAGCCTTTTTGCAAACTGCTTCAACTTGATACTCTAATGTAAGTTACTATTGATAAATGTGCCAAGATATGTGAGCTGCTCCACAATCTCCACTCCCTGATCATCTATAAAGACAGGAAAGAAGGCAGTGGAAGTCTTCTAAAAATCAATAACAAGCTCCTTTGTCTCATCAGAGAAGAGAAGATTCTGCCACCAGTAGGCTGTGGTCCAGGCTGTTATTGTTACGCACAGAGGCAATAACGGAGTTATCAGCAAACTTGATGATGTTCTGTCCTTATGTTCACTATGACAATCATTTGTACAATAAATAAATGAGATTGGGGATAAAACACAACCCTGAGGTGAACCAATGGATACTAAAAGAACATCTGATAAAACTCCATTGACTCTGACATGTGACATGCAGTTAAAAAAATCCAGTTGGAAACAAATGAGGGTTGATCTCATGAGTTCTCTGTAGCCTTTGTGATAAAATATCTGGCTGGATATTTTGTTTTGTTTTGTTTTTTTGGAAAAATTGATGAAAAAGTAGACATACAAAAGAATTCACCCCCTCAAGGTGTGAAATGGCAAAATTAAGAAAAGTTCTTGCTGCATCCTCAGCGCCCCTTCATGCCCTGTAGGCAAACTGCAGTGGGCCCAGGTCTCCCTCTACAACCTCCATATGCAACAGGCAGCTCAGACAGTGGTCATACCATTTCAAAAACAGTTTTGTTTTTCAAAGGGCTCGAGCTGCCTTTCTCACTATCTCTGGACCATTTACTCCGTATTTTTCAAATGTTTCACATCATTTTTTAGACTGAAAAAAATCCCTGTGTGTACGAAGGTCATCCTGACCTGTAAATGGAGGTGGTCCTGGTGGATGATGGGTAGGATACAAGGCTTTAATCAAGGAGACAATACTATGCCTTCTGAGTAAAGCACTTCTGGGATTGTGGGAGCTTTTTATCATCTGTGAAATAGCTCTGATAGTTGTGAAGTAACCTGATAGACATTTTGCAAGCTAATTAGTTTGATTAAATTTGACCTATAGGTGTAGGGATGTCAGCAGTAAATGGAGTATTGATCAATTGATTGTACTTGAACATGCAGTTTTGGTTTTAATTCTCCATCACAGGTAAAAAGCAAAATGTGAGGTTTTTTTATATTTAGCTTTCATGGTAGTGTTTTAAGTTTGAGTATGTTTCAATATGAGTCAATCGTAGGATTGTAGCTTTGGGCTGTGGCTCTGTGTTGAGTCTCCTCAAGCACTTTTTGAGGGAGCAATACACAACTGCTGCCAACAAAGACAGATAAAAAAAAAAAAAAGTTGAGAGCTTAGCCAAGGATATTTCTCACCTTTAGTTAAGAATCTGACAGAGTAGTGGGGTGGCATTGATGTTGCTGGAAAGCTAGCTCATCTAAAGATCAGTAATACCAGAGTAGACTGAGTGTGTTTTCTGAGATGATAATGATTTTTCTGTTTTCTTGTTTCAGTAAATCTACATTCAGCAGCTTTAGCCTTGCTCAATGTGACAATATGTCTTCAGAGGCTTGTTTTGTTCTCATTGTTATTGCTTTATCTGGTTGTAAGCTTGCTTTGCAGGTTCAAATTCATATCTTCAAATGATCCATAGCTATTCAATACCACCAGTTACACTCAATAAGTTACTTTATAAAAAGGGAATATGGGAAACATGCATTTGATAATGTTGCAAAGTCAGAGCCGGGTTAATAACTTATCAATAATTGATCATTCCCCACTGGGAAAAAAAAAATTCTGATTCTGATAAGCATTTCCAAAGATTGATCACTGAATATTACTGAAAACTTCCATCTCTAGCTAGTTGAAAGGGCTAGAGTATGTAAAACAAGCATAAAGGCTCACAAAGCTAGAAATATAAACAGACAGTCCCCAAAAGACCTGTGCGTCTGGGCTAACATAAATTCAGCCTTTGTGGTTTGGAAGCTGCAAATATTTTACCTTTAAATGCATTTGTAAAAAGGAAACAGGTTTGTCAGTCATCATTGTGTCAACCTTTGTTCAGACATGTTGGAAATGTCAACTAAATGAAAAAAAACAACAACAACAACTGTTTACAGGTCACTCCCAGTCCATCTTTTTCCACCAATTCTGCTGTTTAGTATAATTGAACGACCTCCCCTTACTCAGTTTTATACTCTGTAGAGTAATAGAGTGAAAGAAGTGTTTTTAAAGCTTTAAATGCTCTTTAAATGATCATAGATTACTAAATTAGAGAGTATCTGAGCATATTAAAACACATTAATATCAAAGAGAAACCCACAGGCTGCATGCAATAACTGACGCCCTGCCACAGTTTGGTTAAATGCATAAGGTGGTTCAGTTTTAAACATGAAGGTCTGTATGAAAACAGCTCTCAGTGTGCGTCTGCAGTCTGATGTGGAAAGGGATGATAAAGTGTGTGGGCTGGGATTCCCCATGGACTGGAAAAAGTGCATGCAGAGCTGATTCACATTAGTGATATTTCAAACTATAAGTGCAGTCATCATGTTTCATTCCATCGATCAGTAAAATGAGTGTGATACACAGACTTTGGACTGAAACCAGAAATGAAATTTAAAAAGTCATGTTACTCTGTGTGAGCTCGGGCTTGGCCTGTTTTATTCCAAAGGTCTGACTGGGTCTACTTTAAATACATCTGAAACACTGACTGTGATTTACCCTGTGCTGTTGAGTGATCCTTTAGCCCTGATGGGGAAAAATTTCAGTCCATAAATACATAATGATGTAACTGCTGCTGTGCCAAATGTTGTTCCTATGGGGAACATTTTTGGATTTTAAATCAGGTTTGTATCATTAACACGTGAGTGATATCAGTAAAATGCACAACATGGTCCTTCCCTTCATGATGTCTTCACCAAAAGCCACTACATATGCAAGATTGTTTACCTTTTTTGTTCTCTGCAACCTCCAGTCTTAAAAAAATGAAGTATTTGCCAAGACTGCAGTTCATTGAGCATCCACTTGAGGTTGGATGCAGAAACAACAGAAACTACATTCACACCAATTCAAAAAAGGCATACAGCACGACAAGAATTAATGTTTACAACCTGGTTCAAAAACAGTTTTAACCTCAGTAGCTCATCTCTCTGTTGGCACCTACTGTACATTGAGTGAATTTGTCAGAAATCTTCATTTTTTTAAGCTACATAATGTACAGTTTTGCCTATATAAGGGCATAGCTGAAGGGTCTGAACCCTACCTGAGTGCTAATAAAGCTAGGTTGAGTTAAGCCCCGTCATGTGGCCTCTTTTGACCTTAGGCTTCAAAACTCAGTATCAGAAAAAAGATGGGTGACACCAGGCAGACTGTGTTCATAAATTGTACAGTCCATGATTCACACACTGTATAGCACTTGTGTTGGTTTCAAATTGTAAAACCTGAACAAATGGATTTAATCTCTATGATGTGTCTGAGTTCATGCCTCTGCCAGGCTCATAGTATCTGCTTTGATCCCTCACACTGACACGGGATAAAACCATCCATCTAATCACCACGCCGCAGGCTGTAACACATCACGTTCACACTCAGAGTAAATCTGTGACAAATCACCTAAAGAGGTGACAGAGCCTTAAATGATCTTTGAAGCACTGGTCTCCAATGTGTGATGCTGTAAATGGATGCAATAAAGTGAGACTCATATAGAGTCCTTTATTGATCATTTCCATTTACACAGAAACATAAAAGAAACTGAAAATAGTGTTGCAAAGCTCATAAAATGACCATGTTTCTCTTGAATGATACAAAAAGTACTGAATTGGTACAGCACTTCTTAAAGATGCTTGAAAAAAAAAGGTTGACTCATTTTGACCAAGTTCAATAACTTTAAGACAGAAAAGGTTGATGTGACTAGTATTATTTCATGATTCAACACTTTAAGGAATATTATGATTTTTAGAAAACTCTAGTCTCCAATTGAAAGTTAAATGATGATACTGATTGAACTTTATTTTCATGTCATGTACAAAAAGTGTCCAACCATCATGGCTTTATGAGACACCAGAAATTCAGTTGCAATGTTTTCAGAAATATAAATTCATAAAAGTTACAATGATCTCTTCTCAGCTCTGCAGTAAACACTGTACTCTGCCTGCTCTCCCAAGCTTTGCAGATATAATCTGCTATGAAAATTTCTTTTCTGAAACAGAACTCAAGTTTTTCACAGTCATCCAACTAGAAAAACTCAGCATTAATTACAGACATTCTCCTAAAAAGTACATCCCTTAACTCATCATAAATTAGAAAGTAAAACATTAAATGAATCTCATTCTTTGTTTCACTAAAGCTAAATGATAAACACACTCTTTCCTCCACTGGAATGGCACTAAACCTCCCAGTCTTTGTGGCCAGTACCTGAGCGAAGCTGTGTATGGAAAGATCTTTGTCTTCAGGTGATGTTACTTCCCTGAAGACTTTACATTAGCATCATTTAGAAAACATGGAAATCTTAATTTCCTGGACGTCACATAGTAACTTTTCTCTTGTAAGTGTAAGAATTATAGGAAAAAGTGTAGAAAGAGTAGGACCCTACTCTCTTTCTTCTTCGGTGTAACTCTTACAGCTCAGAGTCAGGATATCGACGTCAGGCAGCATACATAATTGACTCACAGATCAAGAGCAGCATTGAAGCAAAACGTGCAAAACAAAGCTCAAGTTAAACACAGAGGAGAGGGACGGGACGGGAAATCTATCAGCATGAAAGCTAAAGAATCGATGAGTAAAACACGCTCAGCACCAATTGAAGGTATTCTTTTATCCTGCTGTGATTTACACACAAGAACCTGATTCAGTTTTAACCCACTCCTACAACCAACACAAATTGATGATTCCATCCATCCATCCATCTTCCCCTGCTTATTCAAGTCGAGGGGGTAACAGTGTCATCAGCGGGGACCAGTGGCACCTGTCAGAGCCACTTAAGCTGGCTTCTCTAGGGAGAAACCGAGATGTTCCTAGGCCAGCTGAGAGATATAATCCCTCCGACGTGTCCTGGGTCCTCCCAAATGAGCACGCCTTTACAACCTCATCTGACTCCTCTCGACATGACACAGAGGCTCTACTCCGAGCCTCTCCTGAGCTCAGAACACTACCTCTAAGGCTGAGCCCAGACACCCTAGTGAGAAAGCTCATCTCAACCGCTTCTATTCCCAATCCTGTTTTTTCGGTCACTGCCCACAGATCGTGACCACAGCTGAGCACTGGAATGTAGATTAACTAGTTAATTGAGACTAGTTGATTGCCTTCTGGCTCAACTCCCTCTTCACCACCAGACCAGACCAGCACAGTATCCACACCCTGATCTCCCCACATTGGTGTATGATACTTAAACGCCTCCAGTTGGAGCAAAGACTCTCTCCTGACCTGGAGCAGGCAGTCTACTTTTTTTCTGGCTGAGAACCATGGCCTCAGACGTACAGGTGCCAATCTTCATCCCAGCTCCTTCAAACTCCGCCCCAGTGTGAGCTGGAGGTCACTGTCAGTGTCCAACAGGATCACATCATCTGCAAAGAAAGCAGAGATGGGATCCACACCCCACCCACCTAACTCCTTCTGCCATTTGGCTGCACCTAGAAATCCTGTCCATAAAGGTAACAAACAGAATCTGTGACAAAGGGCAGCCCTAGGGGAGTCTGGGAACAAGCTTGACTCACTGTTGGCAATACTAACCAAATTCCGCAAATACAGACATTGAACACTGGGCCATCGACGCCATATTCCCTAAGAACCCCCACACAAGATACCTTGGGGGACATGGTCAATTCCATAAAGCACATAAAGATCAGTCGAGCAAACTCCCATGCCCCCTCTGGTAGCTTTGCAAGAGTATCGAGCTGGTTCACGTTCCACAACCAGGAGGAAACCTGCAATCTTTGGTTCAAACAACCAGCCAAACTCTCTCCAGCAACCTGGAATAGACCTCACCAAGGGGGCTGAGGAGTGCGATCCCCCTGTGGTAGGAGCACATCCTCTGGTCCTCATCCTTAAAACAGGGAACAATCAGGTGGTAAACTCCAGACATTGATTGGAACCCAACAAGTAACAGGGCAGGTCAGATGATTTGTAAATGAGTCCCCAGAGGGTTGTTCAAGTGTTAGAACAGGAGTCACAGGGCAACAGTTCAATGTTAAACACTTCAGTAAGAAGTAAAACTTGCCAGGATGATGATGAAACTTTTTTCTCTCTACATGCTGAAAATTCAGTGCTTCTCAGCCTGGGTGCCAAGAACTTCCCTCTATCCAGACCTATGGGAAGAGTCATTAACATTTACACATCATTAACCCACCATGAAAGTGCTGTACGAATAACAGAAACATTGCAAGCCATTATCATGCATCATGCGCTGCACACAGCATGGAATATCTCTGCTGCAGAGGGAAAGTCTCCATTAATACTTAGAGAGGCTTGAAACCCGAGGACAGAGGTGAGAGAAAATGATGGTGTCTTACGTCTGCTTTATGTCTGCTATATTACACTGGCCTGAAAAATGACTGTAGCCCTAAGGGAGATCACCAAAGAACCCACCCAGCGTGTGAGAGGCTCTGCTGGGAGAACTACATCCCCTAAGGCTCAGTAAACAGGAGATCATCAGCATTCAGGATTCACATAATAACTGCAAATGATCGCATAAGCCAGACGAGACTGGGGATTGAGGAGCAGACCAAGATGTCAGGGCCGTGCATGGAGACAAAGCAATAACAATTAATTATTAAGATGCTGAAAAGAACAATAAGCTTAACACAATAAGGCAGGACATGATCTTTTTTAATGAAGAATCTCAGGATCTAAGTGTCATAACCGCAAATGAGTCTGTAAAACACATTTATGCAAACAAATGAATGGACTGAATGCTATTATGTAGATGCACAAAATGAATCAGAAGTCCTTTGGATTACAGTGCAAATGGCATTCATTTTCATTTACTGCTGAACTGATGTTATTTCAGAGAACTTAACTATTGCAATTGTTTCCCACTGAAGAGGAAATGCATTTATTAGCACTTTTTATCCATGTTAGCTGCTCTAGAGAGAACTTCCTGCTCCAAAGGTTCTTACTTTGAACCAACTTTAACAAGCACTGTTCTTTGCACAAGCCTAACAAAAGTCTCAATCAGGGAACATGCATAAATTCACAAACCAAAAACTATTGCCATATGTAAGTGAAGGGAGGAACTTGCTGTTTTTTGTTTTTTTTTACTAGAGAACTACTCTAAGTCAAGCAGGTAAGTGGAGTCACATTCAGGCTGTGTGACGTCACCCAATCAACAAGCTTTTAAGCCCACTGACGGCTATTTTTATAAACATAGATGGCTTTTAATCATATGAGTTTATCCATAACTTTAAGCCTTTTAATAAAGATTTCTATTAAATAATTATTAAATAGCTGAACTCCCATAAAGCATGTTCAAAAAAGAAATTAACTACACAGACCAAAGCTCATTGAAATCAGATTTTAAACGTTTGTTTCTGCTGTAATTTGGACATTTTAAAACAAGGCCTGATATAGCAACAGATGTGGTGTTGAACTGTTTATTTTAACAGGTAAGGAACCTCTGAACACTGAATTAAACCTGTTTGCAACATCAAGATGTACGGTTGTTGTGTAATCAGTCATAAGACTCAATACTTTTGACCAGATTACGAGAGTTACAGGACAACCAGCATTGTAGTGTAAATCATGACCCTGCTGATGTAAGACTGGCAAAGGAAAATAGCAATCTAGACGGTGTAATACAATGACAGTCTCTGCAATAATACCCATCTGTGGCTGATACAGAGTTTTGAAGTCTATTGTCAACAAGGGCCACATTGGAAAGGCTGAAAGTAGGTTTGTTTGAGTTTGGAGGGTCTTTTTCTTCGGGACAGGTGCTTCATACATGTCAATTCCATCTTAATTGATGGCCCTCAAACATTGGCCCAATACTACAGTAATGTCATAATTTAGTCTTATGAAATAACATGATAAATCAGTTTGACAAAAAATGTTGTACTTAAGTATCAGATTAGAACCTGAATCATATCAATTTTTAACATGATACTGATTTTTTTTTGTCATATAGCAATAAGACACTTCTGTATGTCACAATAGAGAAATGGGGCACCATTTTTTTAACCAGGCTGTAAACATGTTTATGTTTGCAGTCAAAGATTGCTTTTTTTAGTTTGTTTTGTATGTGGTCTCTTGTGTTTTTGGAGCCAGCCTCTAGTGGACACTTGAAGAACTGCAGTTTTTAGCACTTTGACATAGGCTTCATACTTTAAGACCAGAGGTTGCTGCCTGAAAAAGAAAAAAATGATTCAGAGCCTGAAGCGATTTCATCCAAGTTCTCCATCATTTCCCTTCTATCTCACAACACAAACACAAAATAGACTCTCAAAGCATTGGTTTGGGGTGTTTGAAAGCCCAAGTGTTGTCTTTAGATGGCAGAGACTTGAACAGTGGGCTCTGTTTTTCTTTTGGTCTCTCATCTGGATTCAGCATGCTCGTTTTCCTTAGTTTATCATCATTTAATTAGTTGTATTGTAAAAATAGATCCTATTTAAGAGTTTCAGGGGGTACTTTCTGTGTTTTTGCTGGGTCAATTTATAGATTATTTCTTGCACCACAGGGTTGCTTTAGGGTAGTAGTGGTGGTCACACTAAGTAATGAGTGCCAAATGGCTTTGTGCAAAGGATTCTGGGAGATACAGGGTTTTTTGTTTTTTTTTAGCAACAGCTGTTGTGGTCATGTGCAAAAATAACTGTATGGCATGAATAGTGAGGATTTTATCAGGCTCCAAGAGGGGTTTTAAAGATACAGTAAAATTTCACGCACTTTTAATACCCTTTCTTGTCATCCCTATTGTGAGCTGCATCATACATTCACACCACCAACACACCAGTGTAAAACTCAGAGAGGGGGTTTATTGTTTTATGGTACTTAACCAAGACGATGTTGCTCGAGGCCATGTTGATGTGCCAAACATGCTGGATACACAGCAAAGCAGGGTTGCAGTGGCTTCATGCATTTTATTTATTTCCACACTGATACACCAATACGAAAGCACATGAGAGTTCCTTAAACACGTCAACATCAACAGCTAAACATGAAGAAAAACTGATATAAAGCTGTAGACCTCTGACATTACACATTCAGGGGACACTGATGGTTTAGATAATGGTGATGGTTTGTTTGTATGTTGATGTTTTCATGTGCTGTGATAAACATAATCATAAAAATGTCCGACTGTCTCACATTCATTGTATCTCTCTAGTCCGTGTGAGGCACAGTGCAGAACTCTATTATCCTCTCTGCAAAATGACAATCTAGGACAAAAAAAACAGTCCTCCCTGCAATAAGTCACCATTAGTATCTGTCAGCCGAGACGCTGTGTGTGGCTTTGGAATACATTAACATGACGAGAGGGGAGTCTTACCCACCGCCTGTTACCCACCACGCTTGCTCAGCCGTGGGAATCTAGTATTAGCATGTGCTAACAGGCAGGGGCAGCGTCATGAATGCATAGTCCTCAGACAGAACTACACTGCTCTTCATGCATAAGATAAGTTAAGATAAGTGCAATGGAAAAACTCATACAATGCTTGCAGGCAGCACTGCAAAAAGGTTTTTTCTTTGACTTTTTTCCAAATTCTGTATAGTTAGGAAGGTTGTTTTTAAAGGATTCTCTCTTGTGAATGTGTTGTAGGCATCCATTTCAAAATGAGCAAACCTTTTCACAAAAATAACAAAGTTTTCCAGTTTGAACATTAAATATCTCGTCTTTGTGGTGTATTCAACTGAATATAAGTTGAAGAGGATTTGCAAATCATTGAATTCTGTTTCCATTGGCATTTTACACAACATCCCAAATGCTGTGATGTTAACACTAAATGTGTGCAGATTTTCAACCTCTACATACCTATATATTGTAAGAAACTGTCAATCTTTCTGCAAACTGCTCAGACCAGTCAGATCTTCTAAAGATCTTCACAAGACTTGTTCAAATAATTAGGTCATTGCATATTGATCTTCCACCTGCATGGTGCACAACATTTTGGAGGGGTGGGCCTCAAACACCAAGGTCTGCCCATAGCTCTGCCCCAGAAAACCACCAGAGGGCTGACCAATGAGACCAATGTGGGTTTGTGGAGTGGGAAGCCTTAAAGAGACAGCAGCTAAAAAGAAGCAAAACAGACAGGTGCTTTTATTAATTTATTTACCTTTTGTTTGTTTCTATCGTTTTTTTTCTTTGTTTTTGTTTTTAGCCATGAGAAAAACAACAAGAGGGACAGTAAAAAAAACACCTAAAACAGCATAATGACCCCTTTTTGACCTCTGTTAGGTTTAAAGCCAAAACTTCATATTTATACAAAACCAACATTTCTGTACAGCATATGTATGTCACCACTTCACAAGAACCTCCTACTTAGACTTAGAGGACAAAAACCTGAAGACCACTCTGGACATGTTATATCAAGGGTCTGGACCACAGACTCCGTATATACCACGGACAGGATGGCTGCACAGTGAACCCACAACTCTTGGAGCTCCCCCTGGTGGCTGGCTACAGTATGAGTCTGAAAGTTCACCTCTTCCATTGAAACTTATGGAACATGTGTCAAATTGCAAAATCTAATCACACATCACATTCTGCTCTAGCATGCCTTCTGTCAAAGCAATAAGTTTGTCTTGCGCTGATTTTTGAGTAAGGGTATCTTATTTCTCTTTTTTCTGGTAAGTTTCTAAATTTATGACAACAGTTGCTGCAATGTAGAGACATTGTAAGTTCAGGGCACTTGCAACTCAAACAGAGCTCTTGTGTTTTTATTTGCTCGAGAACGTTAAGCAGAAGTTGCTAGTACATAATTTGTTGTGATGTATGTGTTGATTTTGTGGATGGTTCTTAGACAACAGCCATGATGAAAGCCTACAGAAGTTCAGGGAGTTATATGACTTTTTGATCTGGGAGGGTCAATAATGCCACAGTTTGAGAGTTGGAGGGAGAGAAATTCCTTATCAACAGAGCCAAGGTGTTGATATGTTGCATGTAGACAGATCAAACCAACCCTATCAGGAGGAGGACGACATTCACTCAGTGTTTACTTCAGCTTACTGTTAATAAAAAGTTCACAGAAATACCTGTGAACTTTGATCTCTGTTGTTTCTGGCCCTTTTCTGAGTGTAAGACAAAACAACTCATGAAGATGCTGGTAATAAATCCTCTAATACAGCTTTTGAATGGTGTGACAAGCAAACACATGAGTGTAATATGTATTCTGGGTTTATTGTGCTTATTCACTGTTTTGTATGTACATCAAAGTTGTTTATCCCCATGAGGGATTTTTGTCCCCCAGCTGTTACATTATCTTCATTCCATGAGAAAAAAAAAAGAAAACAAAAACTTCAGGTTCTCTTTTATTCCTTATCATTGAATAATGTGATTTGTGTGTGTGTTAAAATAAAGGGAAAACACCTTAAGTTTGAGGGTTGCAAAGCTATTACATTTAATTGCAAAAGAGAAAATCATCCTCATCCAAAGAAGATGAAGCATGCTGCAGTTAACAAGTGCCTGTATCTGTGCAGCAAGAGGAACATTCTCATTATCATGAATAATAACCAGGTCCGAGTCTTGACAGAACAAAATAATACAACACCTTGAAATAGGGTGATAAAAATGAAGAAGAGTCTGCAGAAATGACTGGCCATTAGTAAGAAGCCGTGGTCAGTCAGAGAGGGAGATACAGGGATGATTTACCGTCACTCTGCAGGTTAGTTAAAGCTAAAGCTCATGTTAAGTGGATCCAGCTCGGGCTGAAATAATAAATGCTGTGGTGTTGCACCTCATTTGCAGAATGGGTTATGTAGATCGGGACTGGAAACACATTTAAGATTGAAGACAGTCAGAGTTGAGAAAAGAGAAAGTAAGTTACAGGAAGTCGTTAATAGAAAGAGCAGGAAAATAAATGGAGGCTAACAACTGGGTTAGTGGTGGGGGCTCAACATTCTTGTGTGGGCAGAAAGAGAAAGTGAAAGTGTAAATTGAAAAACCAGCTCTAGTTGAAGACGTGGGGAAATGCAAAAAAGCAATTCCATTGTCAGACTGGCTGTAAATTAAAATAAGAAATTTACTCTGTACACAGTGACCCTTTAGTCGCTTTGGGAAACGGTCGGACCAAACACAATCAGAGGAGACATGGAATTGGTTAGACCGCTGACAGATGTAGGAAGACTTTCTCTGATTACTTTTATTCCCTGTAGAGTTGTTTGCAGACAGACTGAACTTTGAATAACTGAAATCATTAATAACATATTGTTATGCTTTGGGTTGTTGTGCTACTCTGATTTATTGCTTATGTAATGCCAATTTAAAATCAGCTCTGTTTTGTCTAACTCTTCTATCCTTCTCAAAAACTCACAACATCAATCACTGATTGAGGTTTGTTGTCACAGCTTCTGCAGACTTTTCAGGCAACTTCAAGAATTCAACACCTGCATTAAATGGTGCCTTGGATGCAATTTTACCATCATGCCATCCAGTTAATGTGACCAATATGCCAATAAGAAATACAGTCTGAAGTGTTTTATACAGAGCTCAAAGAAGCAAATGAGGACAATGCCCCCAAAGCATTCAGGACACAAAGTTAAGAGTGGATGGGGACACAACCATCCCTCACATGTACAAACATAACCTTTACAATGCTCAACCATTGTTGAAGCCAGCAAGATAGCCTCAATCAAAAGATCATGCTAGAAGGAGCTTCAGATTAAAGGAAGGGTCTGCAGGAATTGTCATCACTGTTTGTAAGCAACATCCAAACTAGACTCCTCCTCCTCCATGGCTCAGTGCCAGCAGCCGCACAGGTCCACTACCTCCGACTGTAGCTACCTGAATACACTCACCAGCCCACTGAGCACCTGCAGCATCACGCTTCTACATGAGAGGGACACAAAAGATGTGCATCTGACTTCCTGCAGGTAAATGAGATATCCTAACCATTTTAATTAGGACCTCCTTCTTTGTACTATATGAATGAGGTCTATAGCATGTCATCTATCCTTTCCTTATTATTAGTGCAAAAATAAGGTGTATGACTGTGTTTCTGTTTCAGTACCAGAGATAAACTCTCCATTGTTTGATTCTCAGAGTTTCTCTCACAAGTTTTCACTCATGTTTGGAAACCTACACAGTGAACAATTTGTCTTTTACTTTCCATACTAAATCCTTGAAAATAGATTCGACAGCTGCGGCTCATATTATGTTAAGGCACCCATAAATTCCCTTGATCTGTATTCAAAGAAAATTGCTCTATCTCATACTTTTCCTCACTTCTGCCTTTCTTAAAGTAGACATAAAGTAAGACTGTCACTTGAAATGGGTTACCCACACTGTCAGGATTAATACTTAAAACAGTGTGAAGCAAGTCATGCACACTTTCAGGAAGTATCATGGCTGGTCAAAGGCTGTGACATCGACAGCAGGACCTCAGTGTGGCATTGGGCAGTGAGTGTAGTACACGATTTCAGAGACACTGAAGAAAATCATGTCATGCCTGAGTGTGTTCCCACCACTGGCCACCTCTGCACATATTTCTCCTCCCCCTCCCATGGCTCAGCTATAATGGCTGAGCAAAGAAACATAATCCAAGTCCTGTTTTTTTCTCACATAGATCTTTGACATCATCCATCTTTATAAAGTTCATTATCAAGATGTTTTCCGAGACCGTCATTAGTCTTGGCTAACAGGAGGTGATTGATGCGACCTGCCACTGCTGAAACTTCTGCTTGATCCCTGTCATTAATCTAGATTTCATGTGGTGTCATCCTTCTGCCTCTTTCTTCTTTAACATCACTGCCACCAAACCAGGAAAAGTGGAAGACACCGGAAATGAAGACAAATAATTTTCAAACTTATAAAAAGACACAAAGTACGCCAGGGAGCGTGCTCCACGGCGCTCGGGAAGGAAGAGCTGGTTTCATTATGGAGAAGCATTGTGCAGTTTTGTCACTGTGTCTCAGCAGAGATGGATGTTTTTTTGCATTTGATTTGGCTGGTAATGAACTGTGAAGGTTCATTACCAGAAAGATCAATGGAGACAAAAATCCACTATTTAAAGAAGGGTCTTGATCTACAATGCAAATCCCAAAGTTTACCAATTTTAAGCATAGCTCGGAGGAGATATTAATCATAGTCAGCTCCCAGGAGCATTAATTCTTGTCTTATTTTCCACCCATAAAGCACCTCAGAGAGAGGAGACAGTCTATGTTTGGGGATTAAATCTGCCACCCACTGCTTTTATGCATCTTTCAGAGAACAAACATCCTTGCTCAGGATAACTAGACTCACTTGCAGTTTGTCATTTCCTACCTACACAAAGATATACAAATTCTGGTGCAGCAGACCATCCGTCTCACTGGAATTTTCTCTCATGGAGAAAAGTGCAATTTTCAGCCCACAATGCCTTCCTCTGCACACGCTTATAAGGGAGGTCACTATTAGAGCCTGAGCGTGCATTGAAACCCTGGTGTTCTTTTCATGGATCTGTGCCGATCAATGAGGGAAAATAGCTGAAATGTCTCCCCTTAACAGAATCATCAACATAGGGCTTGAAAACTTAACATTTGCACTTATTAATTACCCCTGAAGTTTACATATGATTCACAAGAAAACAGTTTCAGACAGGAAACTATTAAAGTCTAATGTTTGGTTAGCAACAGTGGTATAGCATTTGTCCTACAGCTTCACCATACAAATGACATCCGCCCATACTTTGGCTTTATCAGTGCGCTGAATCAGCATCCATCAATGTGAGTTTTATGACTTCATGTCTCACAGTGAGAGGAGGTGGAGAGGAAAATACAGTCAGAGGTGCACAACGTCTCCTGCACTGAAAAAACCCAAATCCAAGCAAGTGTTTCTCTTATTTTTGGCCAGAAGTGGCCTGAAATCATCAATTCAACTTAGTATGGGTTGTTTTCACCTGAAAAGACTGGAACAATGTCTTATTTTAAGACAGAAATGAAGCTTAATTTACTTGTAAAGAATAAAAAACTGGGGTGAGAAAATGAATAGACATATATGTAGACCCCACATTGAGTGCTGAACGTCGACGCCATATTGGATGTGGCAAGAGCAAACCATAGACACATATACCTCAATGATAGCAAGCGGAGGAGTTGCCTCATTCATGTATAAATGCTCATCATTGCCCCCTGTACAGGTAGATATTTATATATGTTCAGATATATGCGGTGAATGTGGCAGAGCTGCCACATCCAATATGGCAGACATGGTGATGTGTCGCAGCAACATGCAAACTCACTCAATGCAGCATAAGAAAATGTGCTGATCAAGTTTCTTGAGATAATAATTATCTCCTCATGTCATCTCTTAATTCACTTTATTTACTTGATTGGTTTTTTTTTCTCAATTCAGAGATTTGAATTCAATTTTCCTAAATTGGTTAAGAAAAAATACCATTAACAGGGATTTAAATCAGCTGAAGATTATTCTGTTTCTTAAATGTTCAGTACCTTTGACTAAATTCTAAATTGTCCTGAAGCTTCATGTGATGTTTCTTGTCTTAACAGCTCTGAGAGTAAGTCAGCAAACACTGATGAGATGTGCAGAAATCACAGCATGTTTCTGCCTAAATGTGTTAAAATAAACCTGCCTCAATGAATGAGTGCAGTGTGACAGAAACCAGCTTCAAATTAACAGAAACCTTTTTCCATCTGAAAGAGCTTCCAAAGCAGACTCTGTCTTTCATATATACTGATGGCACTAAATTCTTCACTCAAGGCTATGCCAACTTCATTTACAACAATTCACTGTTATTTTTAAACACTGTGACACACACAGCAATGACGGTTTCCAAGACCTACACATGGGAATCAAAAATGAAAAAAATAATTGTACATTTCTCTTTATGACAAATATAATAACAGTTAGTCACTGAACCTGTAGTTCAGCTTTACAGATGAATCGTAATCACCAGCCTGGACTCTGACCCAGTGCAGAAACACCTGTTATTACTACAGAGCGGGCTCAGTAATGACGGCTGACACGGTGTGATTTATGAAATCTATATTATTCAGGGTGGTTGCTTTGAATTTCTTGAAACTTGCACTGATTGAGGGCATCCGTACAATGACGACTGGAGTGAAAGAAGAAAAGCGAGGAGGTTGTAACTCTGTAGGTGTCTGTTAGGAAACAGAATCATCGGGTTTATGTTTTTCTTTTTGAGACTGAGTTTTACAATATCACTGCAGCTTTTATATTAATCTTGGAGTTTTATTGGTGATATCTTTTCATGTGTTTACTTCAGCCAACCTGTGCTTTTCATAAAATATCTTAATTTTCAATAGAGGAAGAATCATGTTTATACTTCACAATTTGATTTTTCCATAGTTAGGTTTCATGCTGTACATTGTGTTATAATAATTTGAGTCTGTTTTTTCTGATTTAGTATGCAGTGAAACTTTTGCTCTTATCAGACCCACCGTTAGTCAGAGTGGCAAGGATTAAATCTAGTTACAGCTCCTTGAATAACAAGTCAGAGTGGTTTTATTTCCATCACTCCTGTTTTATTCATTGAGCTATGGATGTGATAGGTTATCAACGACAGGAACTGAAGCTGCCATATCTACACAAAAAGGTTCAAAAGAACAAGAAAAAAGCAACCCCACTCTGCTTTGATTGTCAGTCAATTTCCCTATTGTCACTGTGGCCTCAACTTCTCGTTTTGTTTGTGGAACATCTCAATAGCTGTTTTCGTATTTGCAAACTATACTAGCAGTATGTACTGATTTGCCCAAAATGCAGTATGCAAACAAATCGAACAAATGTGAAAGTTGCAGTATGCCAACACTACCAGGATGACCTACAGATCCAGGAAAATTTCTCAGTATGCATTGCACCAGTCTACCTGTCATACTATTTCCCACAATGCAAAGCGCCTGGCTGCAGGTCTGAATTGAAAATGATGGAAACCAGAGAAAGTTTTGGCGAAACAGTGGAGCAATTCAAGTGTAAGCACCAAAACATCTTTTGAGAGGGTACATACATTGCAAATGCTATCACTATCCTATCAACATATTTGAAATCATACCTGCATTATCAGAAACAGCTTTTCCATCATCTCTAAAAATAAAAAGTCAATTTACTCCAGATTCTTTTCATTATTTTCATATGATATAATATTAAACATCAAATATGATTAATTCTGCTGCAATAAACATTCGAATTTACACTCAAATGTCCTCTGCAGTTATTTTTCCTCCAAAATTTAGAGGTTTCTTTCTGGAGAATTTATTGATTTAATATCTTTTTAAGTTGTCCTAATATAACTTAATAATGAATTATAATAAAGTCAAGAAAAAAAATCCATCAGCTATACTCTCGTATTCTTAAACTGGAAACCGGTGTAGCAAACTACAAAACAGACCAAACAGAACTGTCATACTATATACTACATTCACATACAGTATGCAGTGTCTACTACATACTGCATAAGAAAGTAGTATGTAGTAGGAGAATTCAAAAACAGCCCCTCTCTCTCTCCCTACTGTGTGATCACCTGATTTGTTACCTGCACTCCCTGCCCCTTATACTCCCAGTGTGTCCACTCACTAGTTGCCATATCAACTCACTTCCATGTCATTATCCAGGTTTCTTCATAGACCTAGCCCCTTGTTTTTGACCATCTTCATATTTCTGTTTTGCCTGAAGTTTCTGTGCCTCATCTCCTTCCTCCTTGTAACAGCCTGTTTTTGAATAAAGTCTTTGATTTTTCGACCATAACAACTTGTGCTGTGCCTGAATCCTTCCCCCCGAGTCCCTTCTGTCTGCCTGTGCCGTGACTCTAATACCACTGTGAGCATCAAATGGAGGAACAGCTCTCACCTCCTGCTTTTACATGCAATTATATTTTACCTTGTACCAGTGAGTCAACCCATAAATCTGTTGCAGAATGGACAAAAAGATGGAAACCTGGCAATGTTTGTTTTTACATTGGTTATAATTATGACTTATGAATTATGACACACAGTTTCAGTGCAATATCACAATTCATACAGCATCACTTTCAACTGTAATATATCAAATCTTAACCCTTTACTTTGATGTAACTACATCACCGGTTTGCACCTTTTATTGAAGTTAAATGTTTAAGATGTTTGCTAAATTAATTTAAAATTTGAAAGTGGAGAGTCATAAGACTAATCTTGATATGTCTTCAAAATTACAGAATAACATCAAAGAAAAAGATTTCTCAAACCTCCAAACAGTGATGTGTGACTCATAGCTGTGATCCTCTAACGGTGACCTTTGCTCTTGTTAAAATGAAGTCTACTCTCTTGAAATTTGTTGTGGCCGAATAAGTTAATGGGGTCAAAACTGAGCAAAAATAGTGATCCTTTAACAAGACATGATTTTCCTTCCTATTTTTTGGCTTTACGGTGGAGAAAAAGCCGCACAGTCACCGTGTCATGCTTGTTTCATTGGGAACAGAGTTTGTGGGTTTGTTGATTTCCCTGCATTCAAGATTGTGAAGGATAATCTGTCAGAATTTTCACTGGTTTTTATTCTGTTATTGCTTGAAACCTTAAACAAACTCTCTCTTTTTTTAGTTTGTGATATCTCAGCCTCTCATGTGATGTTAAAAAAAAAAAAAGGTCGAACATGTGGGTTAAAAATGTGTCTTTCTGTCAGAAACACTTCATTTGCATTGACGCAAAGATTGTCAAAGGTCCTGAAAATCCAGCCTGCTCTGGCAGAAAACATCAACAGCCTTGTTGACAGGAAATGCAGGCGTGAGTATCAATCACATCAGAACAAACTCATTTAAAGTCTCATCACGCAGTCTAATAAAACACCGACCAAATGCCTCATTTAGGATTTAGAGTTATTACGAAGACATGACCTTACCTGAGGATATGGAGAAAAACAATCATTTGAGCGAGGGGACCAAGTAATTGGCTACTTGGTAGTTTAGTGTACTTAAAATGTTTTACGATCTGTGACATCTGTGATCTAACAATGCTGTTTCTCTCCTTTCCTGTCTAGATCAGGGGTCCCTCAACATTTTACCCTCTGACCCCCTGAAGTAACAAACAAATTATACCATCTATGTGCACAAATGACTGTTTCCTAAATTGACCAGCCATCACTGATAGCATTGTTATCCTGACTCAGTCACCTCAGGGGTCATGCATAATGAAACAGATCAAACATTTCTGTTTGTATGCTTTCATTTAAAGAAATTAACCCCTTTTTGTTGACGTTTTACAATAGAATGATATTGTTTATTAGTGTAATATAAACATTAAAAGTGTCAATAGATTTTGATTTGGAAAAGATTTAACAACCATTTTATCTGTAACCCACAAATGTGTAATCCCTGGTCTTGATATTTTTGAAATCCAGAAGTCATCACTCCGTTGTTAAATTTAGCAGATTGGTCAGTGGATCCAAACTTTCCTAACAAGGTGAGATACGGTGCAGCAGTGCGTTGTTTTAATATGATGTTAGAAATGAGGTGAGATTCACTATCACTTGTGACTTGACTTAATGTATCAGTATGATCAGAGATGCTCTCACCAGCTTTGCTGCTGTTGGTGACTGGATTGCAGGACAGGATGTTGCTCCATCACACCATATCACTATAAGACAGGTTTGAGGAATGTTTCTTTCTTTTTTTTAAAGCAGGGTGGGAGGTGTGAGTGACTCAGGAAATGACATTGTGGTTATGATGATAAATGTTGAATCAGCAGGTAAGAGGCATCAGGTCAGATTGTATGTGAACATGTACACATCCATCCCACCCAGAGAGTTTTTAAAGCATCTTGGCAGCAGATCAGACACAGTTTGGTCAAGTCTAAAGAAAACGTGCCCACAGAGTGTAGATACAAATAATTAAAATGTACAGAAAATGTGGAGCTGAAACTTTTCTTATCTTTAAAAAAGCCACAAGGTCTCATCCATCCATACAGTGTTCACAATTGCCGATTTTTTTTTCATTATTTTTCATGAGCTGCTATTGAAACTGTGACATAAAAGACAAGGACAATGATGCACAGAAGACCCCATCGTATCTCTATTGTGAAGCAAACAATACACATAGTACAAGTTAATTCTCCATCCAAACAGACCTTCAGTTTCTTTCCCTCTATTCCTTTTCTCTTTGCCCTCAACAATGGAAGAGCCAAAGAAAAACAGGACATATGTGAGCTATAGTCAGCAAGGTCATGGTTGAGAGGAGAATCAGCAGATGCTCTGACATGGACTGTAGCATCTATTTACGGGACACACGCTTCAACTGCAAAACGACCCACACACACCAAACCGGTGACACACCAGTCACATGTTTCCAGAGCTGCTTTCTTTTCTGATGTTCAGGTCAAAGAGAAGTCTCAGCACTCAGGTTTGGTATCAAACGTCCCTTTGTTGCCGCTGCCTCTGTGCCCCTGTGTTTAATGTGGGCTGCCACCACCTGTCACTGTCCTGATTACAGTGGGCTGGAAACCAGAAGCAGGTCACTGTGGACCAGAACAAAACCACGGTGTGTTAGTTTCTCTCTAAATAAACACAACACCGTCAAAGCCTTCTCCCAAACATCTTTGATTTCTCTGAACTGATGCATCTTTGTTTTTGATGCGCCGCTGTTGCACCTCTGCACTTTGATCACCGGAGCAGTTCTGTGGCTCGCTCTGTTGAGCGTCAGATTTGGGAAATAGTGTTACAAACCAGATAAAAACCTTAGAGCATGTAACTGAGGATGAGGTGTAAGAAACAGATAAAAACAGGTGACCCCAGGGAGGACAACAAAACTTCCAACATCTGCCCCTCTCAGCTCTCAGGGGTTCAAAAGAAGTCCACTTTTCATTTCAACTTTTTACCTTTGTGCTGCTCTTTGAATATTTTTTTTCTATAAACCCTTAATACAGTTTTTTCACAATGTTTCAGCATCTTCAAACTGAAACCTTTCAACCCACACAGAAACATGTTAAGAGCAGACACTTCGGCCTCTTTATTTATGCTCTTGACATATAGTTACGGCTTCAAAAGGAGAGTTAACAGCATGGACAAATACTGTCTGAAGAGATCTATTTCTAGCATTATTAAACAACAGGTTAACATAGAGACAGCTGGAAGTCACAGCATATTCACAATTGTATTTGGATTAGTCTATTTCAGTGAGTCCCTAAGTGGGGTCATGACCCCCCATTACCAAATATTAACATCAAACATTAAAAGTGAAACTAGAATCACCTGTTCAGGTGTTCTCCTCTGCTTGTGTCAGCACCAGAGACTCCCTGATGGGCCCCCAGATTGAATAGAGGCTGATTTTTCAGCCTCCCCTTTCCTCTGAACCATCTTTCTGCCTAAAATCAAACATTTCTGGAACATGCTGAGACCACACTGTTCAGAAACTAAAGTTCTTTGGACAGACATTGTCTTTATCCTGCATGCTCTGCATTCATTATACCTGCTCAGAGATCACTGATGACCTGGCTTAACAAACACTGTGTTGCCTAAAATAGGCCCAAGTCATTGTTTGCACGTCAAGTCAGATCATCTACATCTCTGTTCACTCATAAAACATGGTCAGTGTCTTTAACTTCAAAAAGCAACCTTAAAAAAAATGCATGAATGTCTGGTAAATATGCTTGAGCTTCTTGCCAGATGACGCTCTGTGAGTGAGGAAACACTGTACTTCTGCAACTGCAGGTGAGGTGCCCACTTTGGTGTCACCTGCAGAGTGTATTCATGCAGAATTTAGACTTCTAAGCATACAAAAATAAATGGAACTGAGCTCCCATATTAAAGGGACAGAAATACAAAACAAATGATGGTGCAAACATCCCAAAGTATGAGTCTGAGTGGATTCTTAAGTCTGAGAGTTTACATTCTGAAGGAAATCTTAAGCCACAAAAGTGTGAGGTTTTAGTAATCAAATCTGTGACTTAAGTTACCAGCTGTGCACAGAAAAATTTCAACACAGAAAAAACACTGAGTTGAAGTAGAGTGGCCTTTTCCTGTGAAAATTACATGGCGTTTTTAATAAAAAATTTTATCTTAACTTACAGGAGCTAATCTGGTCCTGTGGCCTTTGTTTCCTGCATTTCCAGGAAACAGAAGGATCCTGTGCAGATTTTACAAATCAGAACAGTGACGTACAGGGGTCAGGGGGGGGGAAGTAAACTACACCATCAGATAAGAAGACAACAGTAAGACAACAATGAAGGACATTTGGCAAAAAGACAACATAGAATATGAAACCAGAATCATTGCAGCACAACAGTTAGCCTGTTTGCATTAGAGAAATTGGTTTTGATAGTGATTTATTGCACCACAACTGGATTTGTTAACACTTGAAAGAAGATGAGCTCTAGAGACAAAAACATTTAATATGAATATGTAGAGAATGAAAAGTATTGCAAGGGAATACAAAATTACTACAAGGAAACGTGTGACTTTTGTCCGTCATGACAGAGTGAAAACCTGACAAAAAATGATGCTGAGCACAATTTTGAGCAGAATTGCTCTTTCAAAGGCTGTGGTCTTGAACTTGTTATCAGTTGATGTACAGGTCACTTCGATTGTTGTTTACAATAAAGGGCCTGCTCATTTTTTCTGTCTCATTTTCCCCTTACTGCATTTTGAAACTTTACTTATTAAGATCCATTTGTGCAAAATGTAAATTGGTGTAATTGTGCGACTTATCTTAAGATTTTGAACAGGGGTGTATAAATATGTTTCAGTGTAGCTACATATAACAAATTTTGCTTTAAGATGACAGAAACCACAATAAGAACCCAACACATTTTTGCATGATTTCAAGTTCACACCTTTTGACTCAGCCTTGTCTTTTGTTTCCCTGTCCTGTTTTATTTTGTTGTAATGTATCTTCTTATTTCAGATAACATCAAGTGTGGGGACTTTTGGGAAAATGATCTGTTATTGGCCAACAACTGTAGTGCAGCTGTAGCTATGGGTGATATTCAGCAATTAATCATTCACTACTGCTGGAGTGCTACAGTTTAAAATGTCTTTTTTCAACATTTACAAATTCAATTTTGACCACTGTTAATTCATATGTTCATCTCACACACGCAGAGAGTAACTTATCATTCAATTTAAAGAGAAAAAAATGGTATTTCAGTTCAGTTCAGTGTGGAGACAGTGTTCACTTATTAAAAATCTATTCAGAGCCCCTCTCAATACAATATGATTTGATTCTATAAACTGTTAAAGACTCCTCCTGAAATTGGGGATTATATCAGATTTTCATCTAAAAAGTATACTGAGGTGCTTCATGGGAACGTTTTAGGATTTTGGAAATGAGTCTGCCTTGACCAGGGAGTAAATAAAATGTTTTAAAAAGATGATGAAGTCAGCAGTAGTTACTCCACTGTGTGAGTGTGTGTAGTGAATTAAGCACCATCTAAAACAGTAGATACCACTCATGCTGCTGTTTTAACGAATGGATAGAATCACTTATTTCAAATGTTTGGATTCTATTGTTTTCAGTGTCTGATGTTGTGATTTGAAAAGAGTTTGTCTGACGGAACAGAATGTTTCCACACTGTGACGTAAGAGTGCGGCTCATTCCATAAACATTCAACCTGTTGAATTCAAATCACTTCACTTCACTTCTTCACACTCGAGCTTGGTTTCACACTGACTCTGGTTTTAGTAAGAATTGTGGTTAACGAACAAACTTTTTGGACAAAATGAGAACTTTAAAATCTCAGCGAACTTCCAACCAGCTGGATAAGCAGCAAGGTGAGAATAGAATTTTATATTATATTATATTATATTATATTATATTATAAGAAATGCAGATTCATCAGGTAGAGAGGTCATTCGATTTTTTGGTTATTTGGGGATCTTGTTTTTTTGTGTGTGAATATTTAAGTTATTTTTTTTTCTTATGTTTATGTAAAAATACACATGTGAAAAAAAATACTATTTTTAAATGGTCTTACTTTTAAAAAAATCAATCTTCGGTGATCTCCATTGAAAGCATTCATAAATCACAAAACTGTACCAAATTAAAAACTTCACTTCACATAGTGATATGAAACTTTTCCTAGTAATCATGTTATTTAGAAAAATAAATAAATAAAAATTGCTGTAGTACCTTGTTGAAAAAAAATAGTTATATATGACCCGATTGCAGCAGCTGTGAAAAAAATAAGATGCTACACATATATATTTTTTTACAGATATAAAAAAAAAAATAACTTCTCTTTGTTTCCATTTTGATGGCAATGAAATTCACTTTAAGCTTTGGTTCCCTTTATTTTGTATTATCATTGTTTGGTTTAAAAATTACAGGTTACTAACTGTGTCATCATTTTAATAACATCATTTGTAGGAAACAGGATTAAACCTGTCAATAAAGGCTCCAATGTTGAGACCTTTAAGAAGGACACCCAGGCACCTGGAAATGTCTCTCTGAAGGAGGAAAAGGGGAGCAACACAGCCACCTCTCATGGAGAAACTCCACGGAGAAGTCAGACAGCACTCTTAGTGGAGAAATCCAGCGACCTGTCGGATAACACCAGGGGGCGAAAGCGCCAGGCTGAGCCCGACCCCGACCCAGAGACTCCAAACAAGAGGCGCAGGGACAGCAGCGAACATCAGGCTGTAACAACTGAACCTATCAAAGTGTTGGAGGAGAAAAACTCTGGTCAGAGAAAGAGAAAGGCCAGCACTGAGGAAAACTCACCCGATAAGAGGAGGAGAGTCTCAGAAACTAAAGAGACCATCAGCAGCTCTTCTTCTCAGGAACCTGAAACTTCTTCATTTCAAGTCAACACCTCCAGAGGTGAGCTGAGAGTCTGACCAAGACACCATCCTACTGTTCAAACATTTTGTGTGTTATCCTGCTATTCTTTGTCAATGTCTGAGCTAATATGTTGGAGTACTCTAAAGTATTACTTGAAACTTGATTTGAGATTTTTATCTTTCTCACAAAATGTAGATTATGTGTACAACTGGCACACATGATTATAACTTTACTTGGAAAGCAAGCAGTTTAAAAATGGTGCCAATTAAAATGAGCAGCACATCTACTTTCTATAGGAATGCATTTTCCTTACACTATTCATATTAAAAATTTCAACCTGCTTGTGACCCGATCAGAAAGTCTAAACATCCCCCTGGTCGCGTCCAGAAAAAACTCCATGTCCAGTCTACATATAACCATTTTATTGTAAAACTAACTTGTGTGTGTGTTTCTGTAGATGACTTTGAGGCAAAGTATCAACAGCTCGACAAGATCGGAGCAGGAGGTTGTGGATGTGTTTATGGTGGCATCCGTATCGCAGATTCTTTACCAGTAAGTATCAGTGATTATTTAGACTCATACAATTAAACATTAGGACTGAGGTGATCTAAATGTGGGCCATGGAAGGAAACGTATGTCATGAGCAATAATGTGTCCTATTTCATACATAATACGTATTTTGGTAAAGATGTGAGACATCAAATGTCACCAGATGTTCTCAAAGGTTTCTGCTGGCAGGGTTGGGACTCAATTACTGAGTAATTCTGATTATTCATGAAACAATTACTAATCTTTATGTCGAGCTGGATAACAGGCTGAATAGTTGACTTAGACGTCAAGTTTGATGAAAGTGTTGGTATAGAGAAGCCTTTAAATACTTTAAATTACAGCCTCTGGCCATAAAAGTCATGAATAAGATAGGAGAAATGTTGCTGAAGATGCAAACTGAATGAAATACAGCTGATTAAAGGCTGGGAGGCGTACACCGAGAAATCTTGATATTTAACGTCTTAGTACCATGTTGCACCTTGTTTTAAATATCTTTACATGTATAAGTTAATTGACTTCAATTATAGACAATTTTTTGTATTATTGTTCAGCTTCTCTCTTAGATCAGTTCACTAAAATGTTGTTGTGTCCTGTAGGTGGCCATCAAATGCATTCCTGAAGAACACATGGGCCGTGATTTAAAAGTGAGTGAATCAAACCAAGTCCCATCACCTGTGTTTGACCCAACAGATGCTAAACTCCATAACTTCCATATTCCTGCTTTTAGGAAAACAGCTACTCATTTTTGTTTTGTCTTTCTGCTCTCAGAAGAAACGGATCCCGATAGAGGTGGCCCTCATGCAAAGAGCAGCAGGCGGACCAGAATCCATCGGGAAGAACGCTGCAGTCTCTCTTCTGGACTGGTACTACATCGACCACGAGCTCATCATCGTCATGGAGAGACCACCCTCAGCTGTCAGCTTCAGTAAATATTCACGGAAAAAGCTCTTTTATGATGAAAGCACAGCAAAGGTACGAAGACAAGTGACAGATTTCAACCACATACTGCCATGCATGCTCTGACAGTGAACACCAAACATATTATATCATATATGTATATTATATCAACCAAGAAAAGAAGGGTCTTTTTTTCTAACATTTGATTTCATGTGTTTTTCCCTCTGTGTTAGAATTTCATCACTCAGATAGTTGACGCAGCCATAGACATGAAGAACAAAGGAGTGCTTCACAGGGACTTAAAATACACGAACATCCTCGTGGAAGATGGGCCCACCCCACGCCTCCGCATCATCGACTTTGGATGTGGCAGCTTCATCAATGAGGATTTTTTCCGTAGCTACAGTGGTATGATATCTGATTTGTGCTGTAAATCTTAACACATTCACATTATCCTGGTGTTGACTTCCCTGTTTGGTCAAAGCTCCCTCCTCATTCTGTTCTTGCGTTTCCTCTGTACTGCAGGCACTTTAAGTTTGGCTCCCTCTGAGTGGCTGATCCACCACAGATACAGAGCTGGACCTGCTACAGTGTGGCAGATTGGGGCGTTGCTGTACCGTATGCTTCACGGAAGCTTATTCGACACTATGTCCTTTCTCCAAGGCAAACTTAAGTTCAGCGAAACCAAGTCACCTGGTAAGACTTTGAGGCTTCTGGTACTGAGAGTGAACGGTTTAAGTTAGAGGAAAAGTTGGAGACATCCGTCTGTCCTTCATCGTTCATATTTGTGTTAACTAGATAAGGCTTAAGATGATCAAACCTTTTAGAGCTTGTGACCATTTAAGATCTACTTCTGTCTGACTTTTGATGAAAAGTACCTGACTCCTGTGATTGTCTTCTTCCCAGACTGCCTCGACTTCCTCCAAAAGTGCTTTGAAGATGAGTACGAACGAGCAACCCTGGAGCAGCTACGCCTCCATCCATGGCTACAATAAAAGCCTGACACTTAAGTGTCTATCAAATCAAATGATGTGACAAGATGTTTGGATTTAGTGGATGTTGGCAGGTTGAAGATGTTTTATATTTACTTTTTTTGTTTCAACTAACACTATCGTTTCAGTACGACGTGACAGGTGAACATAATCAAAAACTGTGGATGCAGTTGTGAAGTTTGACATAATCATGAGCAAAAACTGTGAATTAAAGGTCATGCTAAGAGTGAATTTATGAGACAAAGAATAAGAAACAGTTTTGAAATATTGAAGCTGTATTGAGAAAAACTGATCACATTTGTGAAAGGATAAGAAAAATATTATAAAATATTTTAAGTCTAAAATAATGGATGTGGGAGGTAAGTTGTAGTTGTGTGACTGTTCATTTTATGAGTCTCACTAGTTAACTTATGAGACTCAAATATTTACCAATAAACCAGTTAAATCTAAAATGTAACAAGTAACACTAATTGCACAAAATGAGAAGGAGGATGTTGGGGCTAAATGTGGATTCTGGTTTATGATAGGCTCTAAAAATCAACTATGAAGTGACAGCTAATCAGTGGATTTACTTATATTCTCAGTCGCACACATATTGCACACGAGTCACGAGTTATTGAAATGCCAAGGTAAGTGTCATCCTTCACTTCTGATTGTTTTTCCCGTTATTATTTTCTGACTTGTAACTGATTTATTTGGATTTTAATAAAAAATGTTGCTCTGTTTTTATGTGTCCCATCTGTAATTGATGTGCAGTCCACATCTTTCCTCTCTTCAGGCACTGGTTAAAAAAAAAAAAAAAAAAAAAAAAACGACCCTGGCTCTAACACACGCTCTCACTCCCAGCGCCCTCGTCCTCACGCTGTCTGTCTGGAAGCCAAGCGCCATGTAAGAGTTGATGAGAAAAGTTGAGTCTCAACCGGCCAGCCATGACAAAAATAGATTAGTCTGAAAATGAGAGACACAGACAGGCGCTCTGTGTGTGATTGTGTGTGTGTGTGTGTGTGTGTGTGAGAGAGAGAGAGAGAGAGAGAGAGAGAGAGAGAGAGAGAGAGAGGAAAAAAAGTAAAAAACAAAATTGTACAGAATGTTACCAAAATATTACACACACACACACATATACTGTATATAAACCTTTATTCTTTGTTTTCTATGAAATCAGGCCCATGTGCCCTTTGTTGCCACCTGATCTCACAATAAGACCAACGTCCAACATTAGAATTCTGTACTGTGATGTTCACTTGTGGTTTCTGCATGAACAGATTCATATGTATTCCATTTGGATAAAGAGCTCTGTGTATAGGAAGACAGTGTCAGCGATGTTACAACCCCCCCCCCCGAAAAAAAAGCTCGTCTGGTGGCTTTTTCATGACCGTCCAGCATCATTAGGAGCTCTACACTTTGAAGAAACTTCAGGGCCCTTCTGCAGTCCCTCTCTCCTTTTATTCTGTAACAAACACTCATAGCCTGGATTAGGTACAAGGACGGTGGCTTAAGAAGCTGACCACAGACACAGATGGATTATGGGATTGTAAACTGTCCAGCACTGGCTCAGGATGTTGGCACATTGTGGACTTCTACCTGCATCAACATATAAATAACCTGTCAAGTGTCACCTGTTGGTGGAGATGAAGGGCCAAACTCATTACTGGGATTTTCTGAGTGGTTTCAACTTTGCAGAAAAAAACCCACAAAATAATTAGAAAAATTAAAACCCAGTGTCTTGAACACATGGAGCTCTTTAACACAACACAGCACATGTGTCTTTGCTAGTTCTGGCAAATGCAACTATTTTCAACTGCCAGGTTTCTAAATTTATCTTCCAACCAGTGTGTTGATAAACTTTTAAAAGTGAAATCAAAGCAAGTGTTTTCATCTCCTTCCCAGTAAAATTCTCTATTAAACTCACTGGGAGCTTGAAACAAATATACAGTAATATCATAGTTCAAGAAACAAAAAATAAGGACCTTTTCTAAACCTTTTTCCTTTTTACAAGCCATAAGGCATCATATTTGCATTTGATGTCTTGAAATCAGGCATTATCTCTGGAAAAGTCAAGAGAATGTGGTTGATAAAATAATCTACACTAAGATTAAGACTAACACTTACTTCGATCTCTGTGTTTTCTGAAAACAACTTAGTCTGTGCCAGTATAGTGTTAAACTCACAAAAATCTGATGTAAAGCAGGGGCTGTTTGAAAAATGAATGCAGTTTCAGTAATTTCATCTTATAGAGAAAAAGAGAAAATCTACATAGAGTAAAACTTTTTTCCTCCCCTTGTATAAATCTGGGAACATATTTAATCCTCCTGTAAAAAAATGTGATAACTTAACCTGAATGTTGAGAGGGCACCAATGAACTCATCCCCAGGGCGGAAAAAAAGATAAAACAAGAAAGAGCGAGCATGGAGAAAGACTTCATTCTACATTCTACTTCTACTGAACAAACCCTCACTTAACAATCTTGTTGATTTGTCTCAGATAAATCTGTGTTTGTATTATTTCCCTTTCCTTTCCTATAGCTCCTCCTCTGAGACCCCACATGGCACTGTCAGCTTAATGTAATGAAGTTTCCTCTGACCAACTCACCATAGGACTACATCAGGTCTCCTACATCTACCTGCATCTCCAAGTCATTACCACACTTTAGGTACCATGACCGGGTCCTGTTTAACCTACTGTCCTGGCATTTTGCTCCTTCACCAAACAAACTGGATAACTGTATTCTTCCATATACAGTACCGGCCTAAAGTTTGGATGCACCTTCCCATTCAGTTTGTGTTGTCTTTATTTTCATGACTATTTACGGGATTGACTGACCTTCATTTCATAAAGTGATGACGACCACTTGTTTTTCTTTAGTTAGCTGATTGGTTTTTGCCATAATATACATTTTTAACAGTTTTCAAATAGGGCTGTTGGCTGTGTATTAACCTGACTTTTGCACAACACAACCAATGGTCCCAACACCTTGGATAAAGCTTGAAATTCCACTAATTAACCCTGATAAGGCACAGCTGTGAAGAGAAAACCATTTCAGGTGACGACCTCTTGAAGAATGCCTAAAGTGTACAAAGCAGTAATCAGAGTAAAGGGTGGTTATTTTGAAGAAACTAGAATATAAAACATGTTTTCAGTTATTTCACCCTTTTTTGTTAAGTACATAACTCCACATGATCATTCATAGTTTTGATGCCTTCAGAGAGAATCTACTGTGGAAATAGTCATGAAAATAAAGAAAATGCATCGAATGTGAAAGTGTGTCCAAACTTTTGGCCTGTACTGTACTCATCTGTCATCTCCCACTTTCAATCCCTATCGCCAAGCTTTTCAACACTTTTCACGTCACCATGTATGATAGTGATGTGTCATGCTCAAAATCTGTGACTGAGAGCGGATGGTTTGTAGTGTATCAGAAGAGCCAACTCCTGTCATTGTTCAGCTCTGCTCACAAAAAAAAATTCATTTTAATGGTCAATATGAGAGAAAATTACATGTGAGGATATTAGATCATACCATGATGTCATAGCGAAGAGGAGGACACTCAACCAGGTATAGCATTTTGTCCCCACTCAGAGAAAGTAACTGCCAACAGCAGTGAAGAGGAGAGAGGATCATGCAGCAAAAAACGTGTAAACCCATGTGACACCTGCAAACCAAGCAGCAAAAGTGTTTACATTTGTAACAGAGAAAACACGAAATGAAGCAAGGGGAGGCTTCTCATAAATTATGGTGCTTTTTATGTAGCGATAAGGGGTTTATGGGTACAGAAATCCCTTTTTTTTTTTCCAATTTAGGCTCAAATGTTAGGCTACAAATAAAACCATATTGGGAACTGTTTAGGAGCTGAATGAGCCATGTCAAAAGATTCAGCTCTCTGAAAAAAGTTTAATTTGCCATCACTAATATATGATGCCCTTGAGATGTACAGGATATACCTTAGTATTGCTGTTCAGAAAAGCTGTGCCTCAAAAACCAAACAAGCCTCCGTCCCTCTGAATCAGCCTTAATTTCATGAAACTACTGCAATTGCTCACAACTACTCCTGGCATCTAAAATGCCATCTGAATTGCTAGCATCATGCGCCATGCTGAGTTTCTGCTGGGTGCCATAAATCTGCCCCCAGCAGCTGTGAGGCACATTCCATAGATTAAGATATACGAGCCCACTCAGATCCTTTGTATACACTACACGCCACAGAGCATCTCAGGACACACAGTCAGATTGAGATAGGAGTGAGAGGAAATGCTTCTTTATTTCATCTGCACCCTGACAACACTAAACTCTTAACAAAACTGTTCAGTGTGGAGATGCGAGAAGACAAAACATCCTCACCCCCTCCCGGGCCTGTTTCACCTCAGTGAGGTTGCTCCTCAAACTCAGGAACAACACTCTCTCCTCACCATGTAAATATGTTTAAAGCTGACTACACAAAATTACACGTCTGCAGATGAAGGATGGCCCCATGACTGTCTTACCACCAATTGTATGTTGTTTGTAATGCCTTTCATAATGGGCCTGGGGGGTCACAAGCTGAAATGCATTGGTTTTTGCGATGCTGGAGTTCAGACCCCATCTGTGTTATCACTTCTGCCAGCTGGAGGCCGTGATACGTTATGTTCCTCTGGAGAGAAATGGAGGACAGAAGGGCATTGTTTTTGTTCCATTTGTTCCTTCAGTGTTGTCTCTTTCTTGTATTGCTGATGAAGGATTTCCACTGAAATCCTCTTTTGCCTCCAATCCTCTTTTTTATGTGGTTTAAGGGTGGCTGATTTATTCTTCAGAGACACACACTTGTTAAAATAAGCATTGGCAGGAGAAGAGAGGTGGTACCTTTATTCCGAGCCGCAGAGATGCAAATACGTGAGATGCAGCATGCGGCGGGTCTGAAGGACAACAAAGTCTTATGAATACTAACCAGTGAATAATGATTCACTGGGAACGCTGACCCCCTGCATGCTAAAACTGTCACTCCAGTAACTATAGTAACCATCCCTCAGCTGTTATCACTGATGAAGTTACTTGAGTGTTTATCATGAGGAAAAGTAGTTGAGCATCCAGACCAACAACATGCCAACGTGATTCTTTTTTGGTGTCTTTAATTTCCACTCTTCCTCTTTATTATTCCTAGTGGAGAGATCAGAACTGTCACATACTTTGGAGTGATAAAAGATAATTATTTTAATTATACTTTCTGGAAGTTTGAGTCTAATTAACTCTGTGATGAAGCACCACAGTCTGGATGCAATCTGATTTAGTTCATAAGCGCATGGTGGAGGTGCATCCGTCATTCTTTAAGTGACTGCTTCCGGGCCTGGAGGTAATTTAGAAATATGATCATCTACTCATTTTAGCACATGCTGAGTATGTTCTTTAATTGTATTTTCTGAGCTGCTAGCCTCATCTGTGTACACTTTGACATAACAGTTCCTTAAATGTTTGTTTTCCGGACAAGAATGAATGATGTGCCTCAACAGTGTCATGATTTTCCTCTTTGATTAATCTGTAAAGACAACAAGATGTTTTTTTAAACACTGTATGAACCAAGCTGCCAGTAAGAATGTGTTACTACTGTGGGGATACTGATCAAAACCTCACAGTCATCAGGAAGCAGTGTCTTAGGAACGGTGAACAGATGACATGGACTTGAGCGTTGTCTGCATTAGGACCCAGAAGATAGAGACCAACTGGAGAAGTTGATACGGGAGCTGGGAGCACTGATAATGTTTTTTTTCTTCCTAAGTTTCTTGTGTTGATTTCCACATCATTTCTCCTGACTCTCTGTCTGCGATAAGGATGCTCGTCTGCTTGTGTATGCACTCATGTGTTTGTGTGTCTGTGTGCATCGGGGCGGAACTCTGCAGCGCACATTACAGAGAGCAGAGTAGAGTTGTGAATTCGCAACTATGGCACAGAAATTACATATTGTCTTGTAAATAAGTTAAATAACAAAAGGCCATTTTGTCTCTTAGATAAGAGAACAAGGTACAGACCTGACGTATAAGAGGGGTAACCTAACATTACTTCTGTTGTGATCTGGTGCTAGATGGGGTAACACTGAATCATTTTCTCCAACCACTGTGATGTTGGATGCACTAGACATTGCGCTAGATATGGCACTATGCTTTTATTTACAACAGCCTGGATTGTTTTAAAGTTTTTATTATTATTATTATTTATTAAAGGAATTTTCAAATGAAATGTTCTTTGTGATAAAACAAGGTTTTGTCAAGAAATGGCCTTTTCGGGGGCCTTTTCCCCCAAAATCTGTCTTGGAAAAATTTGTTATATCTTAAATCTTTAATTGTCTTTTATTTGGATCAATATACAATACTTTAGTTATTGTTGTGTTTTTCTGTTTGGGTAGCAGCTGAGAGCAAGAGGATGCTGAGTTGACTTAAAGATGCTTCAAAGGGGACAAAGGAGCATCATGAAGCCATAAGAGCATAGGATGGGAATAAATTGCCAGATGATTTTGTGTTTTGATTGCAACACAATCGCCCTGGTAACAGTGACAGTGCCAGTCTTGAGCCTTCTGTAGGAGCATTATTTAAAAAAAACATGAGGTCTTCTGATTCATTGACTTCATACTTGCCTTGAGTTTGGATTAGGACATTTAGTCCCTTTTCAGGATGAATAACAAAGTACTTCATGATCTCAGACTTATCATAAAGTAAAAATGTGCTTTTGGGTGCCCCATGCATCCTTGTAAGACTATTTATAGAGTCAAACAGTTCACAATGTATGAATGATGACCAGTAAGAGAAAAGAAGAAAGGTGTCAGGTATGCAAAAAGAAAAGTGTCCAACACCTGAGGTTAATTTGACACTTGGTGTGTGTGCCCATGTGCGTGTGCTCTCCCAGCTCCCCACAGTGCTCTGCCTGCCAATCACAGATGTCCTTCCACCTCCACATTAATTATATCTGACTGATGCCGACTCCCCTGCTGGCCAAGCCGCGATTTAATTGAGAGAAGCCTTTCCCTCCTGACTTAAGTGAAGATATACATCTGAGTTCCCTTCAGGCAAAGAAAGACCATATCAAAGACAGAGTAATTCACTTCAGAAAAGGATGTTTTTCCTTTCCCTCGAACATTTCAAATGAGATGAATTTGTGATGGAGTACCTCCGTCCTACACTGAATGTCCCTTCCAGCTGTGAAGCTCCACTTCCGAGCATTCCCATCTTCACACTGTGCCTTAATAGTCTGTAACTCAGAACGCTCGCTCATTTATGTATCATTCATCCAGTATTACATATTTTCAGGGCTGTGTAACATCTCTCACATCCATTTCCCATGCTTTTATTGTCCTATGCCCTGGAGTTGGAA